>CAUYQV010015264.1:0-36599 GCA_963574575.1 Galagoides demidoff | reverse complement strand
GAAGTCTTTGTCATAAAATCTTTACCCAGTCCAACATCATCAAGAGTTTTCCCCAAACTTCTAAGATTTTTATCATTTTGCATCTTAGATTTAAGTCTCTTAATCCATCTTGAGTCAATTTTTGTAAGGGGTGAAAGGTGTAGGTCAAATTTTAGTCTTTTACGTGCCTTTATCCAATTCTGCCAGCACCATTTGTTGAATAGGAATTCTTTTCTCCACTGTATGCTTTTGTTAGGTTTAACAAAGATCAGATGACAGGTAAAGACTGGTTTTAACTCTAAATTTTCTATTGTGTTCCTTATGTTATGACTCTATTTTCATGCCAGTACCATGCTGATTTACTGTGGACTCACAATATAGCCTAGAATCTGGTAGGGTGATGCCTTACACTTTGTTTTTATTAAGAATAGCCTTAGCTACATAGGATTTTTTTCTGGTTCTATACAAAATGAGATGCTATTTTTTCCAGTTCTTCAAAATATAATGTTGGTATTTTCCTTTCATGTTTATGATAGATAGGCACTGAAACATTTGAATTATTTCACACATTCTGTACATTCATATGGTTTCTCGCCAGTGTGAATTTTTTCATGCATTCTTTCATGTATTAGCAGCACCTGAAAGCTTTACCATATTGCTAATATTCATATGGCTTCTCTCCAGGGTGGATTCTTTCATTTATAAGGTATAAACTGAGACAAAGACTTTCCCACAAAACTTACACTTATAAGGTACATCTCCACTGTGTCTTACCATGTGCCTTTCAATGTTTGAGAGAGAAAGTGTTTGCCACATTCCTTACCATCACAGAGTTTCTCTGAAGTGTGAGGCTTTTCATGTGTTTGAATGGAGGCACCATAACCCATGATTTTCCCACACTATTTACCCACAAATGGCTTCTGTCCATGTTCCTGAAACTCATGTGGTTTGTATTAGCAGTGATACAGCAATTAACAGATGAATGATCATTGTTGCCTCTTGCACATGGCTACACCTGGTTTTCCTCCAGGAAGAGTTTTCTTGTTTAATGTACCATCTGGAATCAGAATGGTTTCTCCACCTTCACTCTGTTCTTTACTTTTAGAGTCTTATGACTTCTAGATTTCCTTTGGGATTTTTGGGATGAATTTCAGTGTTCTTGTGTTCACCATTTTCCTGGCTTCCATGGTGTCTCAGAATCCTTTCTAGGACTCCCTTTATCACAGTAGGACACAGTGTGGCAGGGACCCCCTCTCCAGAAAGAAGGCCAGTTAGGCAGGACTCAGAGTGCCAGCAGCACCCCTTTGCATTTTCAGAATTGTTCTGGGCTCTTTGTATTTCCATATGCATTGTAAGCTCCTTTTGTCAATTTCTGTGAAAAAGGTATACAGATTACTTTAAATCAATAGATCTGTTTGGGTAGCATTGCCATTTTCACAATGTTAAGCCTCCCAATCAATGAACATGATATCTTTTTATTTATTTAAGTATTCATTAATTTCTTTCAGTGATGTTCTGTAGTTTTTGTAAGTTTTAAAACTTACAATTATTTGCTAAGTTTTTTTTGGCTGGGGCCAGGTTTGAATACACCACCTCCAGTATATAGGGACAGAGCCCTACTCCTTGAACCACAGGCACCCTTGCTAAGTTTTTATTTTTAAATTTTTTTCAGTTTTGGGGCAGAGCTGGGTTTGAACCCACCACCTCTGGTATATGGGGCCAGCGCCCTACTCCTTTGAGCCACAGGTGCTACCCTTTGCTAAGTTTATACCTAAGTATTCTATTTTTAAAAGATTATTATAAGTGAAATTTTCTTAATTAAATTTTTGGATTGTTCATTGCTGTTTTGTGGAGATATATTTTGTGTTTTTAAATAAGATTTTTGTGTGTTGCTATTATACCCTGTACCCTAGCTGAAGATTTTTATTAACTTTAATAATTTTCTTTTAAATTATGTAAGATTTCATGTATACCAGAACTTGTCATCTGCAAACAGAAATAGTTTTACTCTTCCTTTTTAATAGTCATGCCTTTTCTTTCTTTCCTTCTTTTTTCTCTCCCTCTCTACTTGTCTTCCTTCCTTCTTTCTCCCCCTGTCTATACTCTAATACAATGTCGGGTAGAAGGGTAAGAGTGGGTGTTCTTGCCTTGATCCTGGTCTTTAGGGGAAAGGTTCATTTTTTTTTTCATCAATAAATACTATGTGAACCTTGGGTATTTAGATTCCCTTTATCAAATTAAGGTAGTTTCCTTTTACTCCTAGTCTATTGAGTATTTTAATAATGAAAGTGTATTAGATTTTGTCAAACCTGTAGTTCAGTCATGTCAAATTTTTGACTCATGAGACTGAATGCTAGAAGAAACATGGTGTATCTCACAAAAAAATAAAGAAAATAGGAGTTATTAGAGGATTCTTACAGAAAGGTAAAGTATAGGCAAAATTTAAGTTACTCATGTTTTTAGTCTCAAAGCAAAGTACAGCATTACATAATAAAGAGTTCAACATCAGGTATGAATTTTGAAGTGGACCCAGGATCCTCTTTCTTTGGAAGTTGAAAAGTTAAACTAGATATGGAATATTGTGTCCTAAAGATTCTTATTTTAAGCATCGCACCTGTGTTAGAAGTTGTACCTGCTTCTCTGTGTCAAAGTAACTTGAAATCTCCAAAGAAGATTTGGATGCTTCATGCTACAGACATAATTTCAAACAGCAAACTCTGATCTCCTCTGGCTTTACAGAACAATTCAGTAAGTAAGAAAGTAGAACAAATTCCATGAAAAGGTCACTATGACACTTTATAGTTGTAGTATGTCCTTGGGAAAAATATTACTAACATTGCAACTGAATTTTATCTGTGACTATTATCCCAGTCACATGAATAGCAATATTTTGTCCCTGTAGCACCCAACCAAGAACATCTTTCACTGCCTTTGTCATTTGGTAAGCTTTTATCCTGCCTTTAGAACATTTTATGAACAGGAAGTGGCTATTTTCCTTTTTCAGTAGTGATGAGATGAAGGTATGTTCTCTATAAATGAAGTCCTTTGAGTAGCTATCAGAGCAGTGATTGGTTTCTCTGCCAGGCTATTCAGATCAATTTCCTCACCGTTCCTGTGGAAACTAGCCATGGTCTGAGTTATTTGTCTGTCTTGTAGTTTTTTGATCAGCTGACCTCCCCTCCTTAATTCTATAAAAACACATTAGGACTTCTCTACAAAATACATCAGGACCTCACTTATGCTTTGTTAAACCCAATTCCAGCTCAAAATGAATGGAAGGGAAAGAAACATTTTTTTTGTTTTGTTTTGTTTTGTTTTTGGTAAGGGCATGAGGTAAGAAGGTGGTATTTTTACTGGTTATGTTTTACACCTCTAATATAATTTTTTATTGGCATGGAAAATAAGGAGCAGTGAAATAGCACTGACATAGTTATTTTCATAATTAGGTCTATTCTACTTCTTGGAGTTATATGATTCTTTAACTTCATCTTGTTTTACTCTATTCAATATTTCAGATTTGGTCGAATAGAAACATATTTTATTTTTATTTTCAAACTACATAATTGTCCACCAGGACCAGTAAAGTAAAGTTCTTATTCTGACTGTTCAGTGATTCAGGAACTTCACATTCAAACACATGAGCATGTGCACACACAAAAACACACACACTATATGCTCTCACACTGCTGTTAAATCATCATAAAATAGAAGAGCTGTCTTATGTTATTTAAACTAAAATATTTTTTATAATTTCTAAAACTTAGTATATGTTTTTAATTGACTTTGTAGTGGGAAATATAATTTTATAGGGAGTTAAGGATCTTTTTGAAAAGGAAAGACATTACTGATTCACTTTAAGTGTACATTCAAGTTATCATATATTATAAAAATAAAATAATAGTTAATTTTTGTATATTATGAGAAATAGAGATCGTGTTTCATTTTTCTGCATGTGGTTATCCAGTTTTTCTCAGCACTTTTTTCGAATAGGGCATCCTTTTCCCAGTGTATGTTTGTCTGCTTTGTCAAAAATCAGTTGGTCATCGCTATGTGGTTTTATTTCTGTGTTTTCTCTTCTATTCTCTTGGTCTATGTGTGTACCTTCATATCAGTACCAGGTTTTTTTGGTTACTATGGACATGTAGTATAATTTGAATCATATTTGTTCTTTTTGCATAAGATTGATTTGGCTATTTGGAATCTTTTTTGGTTTCATATGAAGTGTAGGATTATTTTTTCTGTATCTGTCAGAAGTAACATTGGGATTTTGATGGGAATTGTGTTGGCTCTATAAATCACATTGATAATATGTAAATGTTAACAATATTGATTCTTCCAATACATGAGAACAAACATTTCATTTGTTTGTGCCATTTATGATTTTTTTTAATCAATGCCTTCTCGTTCTCCTTGTAGAGATCTTTCCCTTCCTTGATTAAGTATATTTCTAGATATTTAATTTTCTTTGCAGATGTTGTAAATGGTATTGAGTTTTTGATTTGACACACAGTTTGACTTTTACTACTGAATAGAAATGCTATTGATTTGTATAAATTAATTTTGTAACCTGAAATTTTACTAATTTATATTTGAGTTCTAGGAGTCTTTTGGTGAAATCTTTAGAGTTTTCTAGGTATAAGATTATGTCAGTGGAAAACAGGGATAATTTGGCCTCCCATTTTGCAATCTGGATGCCCTTCATTTCTTTCTTTGGGCTATTTGCTCTGGCTAGGAATTCCAGTATGATGTTGAATAGAAGTGCTGACAGTGGGCACCCTTCTCTTGTTCCAGTTCTTATGGGGAGTGTTTTCAACTTTTTCCCATTCAGTTATGATGTTGGATATGGGTTTGTCATATAATGCTTTTGTAATGTTGAGGTGTTTTCCTTCTATGCCTAGGTTTTTGAGAGTTTTTATCATGAAAGGGCGTTGAATTTTGTCCAGTGCTTTTTCTGCATGATCATCTAGTCTTTGATAGATTGAAGATCTACATGTAATACATGAAATCATAAAAATTTCAGAAAAAAACATAGTAAAAACTCTTCTAGACATTGGCTTAGGCAAAGAATTTATGAAATTTATGAGTAAAAACCCTAAAGCAAATACAGCAACAACAAAAATAAATAAATGAGTCTTAATTAAATTAAGAGGCTTTTTCACAGCAAAGGAAATAATCAGCAGAGTAATTTGACAGCCTACAGAATGGGAGAATATATTATAAGTCCAACAAAGGGATAATATCCCGAATCCAGAATCTACTAAGAACTTAATCAGCAAGAAAAATAACAAAAAAAAAAAATCAAAAAATGGGCAAAAGACAGGAACAAAAGTTTTTCAAAATAAGATAGACAAATGACCAACAAACATGAAAAATTCTCATCATTACTGATTATCAAAGAAATTGAAATTAAAACCATAGTAAGATGCCATCTACTCCTCTCAGAACAGCTATTATTAAAAGGTCAAAAAAAATAGACGTTGCATGGTTGGTTGTAAGTGAAAAGGTAATGCTCATTTACTTTGGCAAGAACATAAATTGTATAACCACTATGGAAAGCAGTATTGCGATTCCTCGAAGAAATAGAAGTATTGCTACCACTTGATTCAGCAGACCTGCTACTGAATCCAGCAGTCCTACTACTGAAAGGAAAAGAAGTAATTTTATAAATGACAACTGTACCTGAATGTTGAGCAGAATTCACAATAGCAGTGATACGGGATCAATCTAAATGCTAATCAGTTAATGAGGGGAAGAAGAAAAAAAATACATATATACACACATACACTTAAAAAAAAGAATATGTTTCACCTGGTGCCAAAAATGTATACATATTTTAAGAAAGAAAAAAAAACTATACTAAAATTGTAATGCTCAGTATATAATAATATTTTAATCTTATATATTGTATCTTCCATCTCTTATAATTGTAAAAGTCAAATGTGGCTTGAGTATTACAATTTTTAGTACAGTTTTTTCCTTTCTTAAAATGTGTATACATTTTTGTACCCTCTGTCTATACACCATGGAGTACTACTCAGCCATTACAAGGAATGAATTCATGTTTATTGCAGCAATTTGAATGGAACTAGAAATGATTATCCTAAGTGAAGTGTCTCTGGAGTGGAAAAACATATATCAGATGTTCTTCCTTATGAGTGGGAGTTAACCAAGGCTATCATTTATGTGATAATAAGAACAGTAATGGACTTCGTAAACTAGGAAAGGGGGAGGGTAGAAGAGATGTGAGGGATAAAATGTCTCACTATGAGGTACAATGGATACTATTCTAGTGGCAGGTACACTGAAAGCCCTTATGTCAGCATGATACAGTTTGTCCATGTAATAAAGAATATCTATATCCACTAATTTTTTCAAAATAACAATAAATAAATAAATACAATAATGGAGATTGTACCTGGTTAGTGAAATGAGTTTTATACTCTAATAACCATGGAATTCTATCAACCATAGAAAAGAAGCAGCTGCTGTATCTCAATATGATACCAATTGGTTTCTTCCTGAATTGGCAGGATGAAGTAACCTGGAGGAAGATCTGTCAAAGTCACTGGAAGGGATGACACAGAATGAGGGTGGATGAATGATTTTTATTTGATTGGATTTTTTCAGATCTATGATATTTTCTCATTATATTTGTGAATTATGAAAGAATGTAACACTCAAAATAATAATAGTAGACTCAACTGCATTTCTGAAATGAATTTGGAAGTATAACAAACCAGCAGAATAGATGATTTAATAATTAATACTTGAAACACCTTTATCAACATCCTACCCACTCAGTCCAAATAAGAACTACATAAAAGGGGAGGAGGGTGGCAATTGGTGTGCTCCCTAACGGGTGTGATGTAAGGGTATATGGCACACCTTCTGGGTGCAGAACACTACTACAACAGAGACCTTACCTAACAAATGCAGTTAAACTGATTATTTGTACCGTCATGTTGATCTGAAATAAAAATACATAACCACATAAAATTAGCTGAACTGAATATAATATTTTTTTTCATAATTTCACTTCTACCACACCTAGCCTAGATTGTCATTAATTACTCCATTAATTCATTCTAAATTGTTTTGATAACTAAGTGAAAGCTTATTCATGGTAAATTACTAAGCTGTACAGTTTTCCCAGAGTAAAACAGGTTAAGACTAATGAATTATTTGTTTACAGCTTGGTATAGATCAAAAATAAATATTTGGTGCTATAAACCCATCTCCAAATAGTGGTGTTGTTAAGGACATAAGCTTTTGGAAGCAGGCAATCCTAGGGTACAAATTTTGCTTTAATATTATCAGTCCTATAACATCAGTTTCAGTTTCATTTGCAAACAAAGAGGAACAATCAAACTTCACAAAGTAGGTTTATACATACAATAAAATGATGTATTCAAAGGAGTTTGCGTAATTTCTAGCAGGTAGACATCATCCAATAAATGGTAGCTATTCATTATATTATTATGGGATTTTCTGTGCTGCATATAGAAAAAGGAACAAATGACAAAATTTAATGCCATGAAATAAACCTGGTTCAAAATTTGATTATTCTTTTGCATTCTCACAAAATCTTATTGACTCTCCAAACTAAATAGTACACATTGTAAACCTAGAAACAGCTCTTTTCATCTGACTATTTTTATAAGACTTGAATAATTCCTTTAAGAGATTCCTTGAGAGAAAAATAAAAGAAAGGCTCTGTCTGTTATAATGTTAATTTCTTAATATGGTTGTACTTGGTGTATAAATCCTTTGTTAAATTAAATAGGTTAAGAAAATTCTGAGGAAAAGAAATAATATGAAGGAAAACTGTAATAATTTTGTTATACTTAAAGATGTACTCAAAGCACATCTGTAAAATTAAAACAGCTACTTTATGTTATCTTAGATATTGGGAACACGATTTTATGAAATAATTACTTTTATAATTATTCTTAAAGATGTACTCAAAGCACATCTTTAAAAAATAAAACAGCTTTTTAATGTTATCCTGGATATTGGGAACAAAATTTTAAGAAATAATTACTTTTGTTTTTCACTTTGTAATTTTTATGTTTTATGACCTGTGTACTATCATTTATCTTTTTTTTCTGACATTTAAAGCACTCCTAAGATGTCAGATAATTTTGTTTTCTTGTGTTTTGTTTTTATTTCAAATAGTTGAATAGAATCAAGAACTTTCCACATTAACTTATAAAACATTATCTATCATTGTTTGATATTTGCAAGTAAACAAATTAAAAACCTCACACTTTGGGGTTTTTAATTTATTTGCTGAAATGTTTAAGTATTCAATGACATTTTTTACAAAAACATTTCCCATGACATATATACCAATTCACAGCTATATTTTGCTGTGTGTAATCAGCCTTCCTATTGTAGGCACCAGAATTACTATATTTTTATTTTGGGGAGTTTGTAGAGAAATAAATGGTTGTTAAAACAACAGGCATATGTATATATCTTACATGTAGAGAAATAAATGGTTGTTAAAACAACAGGCATATGTATATATCTTACATGTTTTTCTGTCCAGAGGCCATGGTTTTTTGTAAATAAAAATGTAAAAATTTTTGTTCCCCCAACAGATGTGGGTTCTGTGGAAGGACTTGCCTATCACAGAGCATGGGATACACTATACTGGACCAGTTCAACCACCTCTTCCATCATGAGACACACAGTGGACCAGACTCGGCCTGGAGCTTTTGACAGAGAAGCAGTTATTACCATGTCAGAGGATGACCACCCACATGTACTAACCTTAGATGAATGTCAAAAGTAAGATATAGTGCATTTTAATGTCTTCAGCATAAGTCAAAAGACTATCAGACTATGCTAATTTTAAAAAGAATTAATTTAAAAAATGAAAGTTTTCTGTGAAGTTCTTATATAATTCATAAAACTTCTTTAATATAAGAGCACAAAAATGTGAATAGAGACTCAGCTACAAGGCTCCTATATTGTATAAATGACTTCATTAAAGTTACAAAATACAAAATCAGTGTACACAAATCAGTAACATTTCCATATACTAACAATGATCAAGCTGAGAATCAGATATAGAAGGTCAATCCATTCACAATAGATAAAAAAGAAAACAACACAGGAATCACAGGAATACATTTAACCAAGGAGGCTAAAGATCTCTAGATATCTACAAGGAGAAGTACAAATCACTGACAAAAAAAAAAAAATGTAGATGATGCATACAAATAGAAAAACATTCCATGTTCATGGATTAGAAGAATCAGTATCATTAAAATTATGATGCAGCCCAAAGAAATCTAGAAATTCAACACAATGTCTATCAAATTACCAGTGTTGCTTTTCACAGAATTATAAAAAAAAATCCTAAAATTTACATGGAACCAAAAATATCCTGAATGACCAAAGCAATCTTGAGCACAAAGAGCAAAGCTCACTTCAAATCATACCACAAGTTTATGGGAACTAAAACAGTATTGTATTGGTATAAAAATAGACACAGGTCAATGGAACAGATTGGAGAACACAGAACTAATTAAAATTTGAACTCTTTAAATTATCATCTCCATGAGAGATCTATTAAAAACAATTTTAAATGAAAGAAAAAATGGAAAGGGACACTACTATCAAAGAATAGCCAGGTTAAGAAGACATTCTGGGCAATAGTTGTGTTGTATCATTCATGTGAAAGTGTGGGTGATTGTATATTGGTTTCATAATAGTGCTGAGTACATTGAATACTTTTTCTTCTAATCTTGAGATACTTTACTAAGAAGAATATGTTCCAGCTCCATCCATGTAAACATAAAAGAGATAAAGTCTCCACCCTATAAATGCATTAATGTACACAATTATGATTTAATAAGAAATTAAAAAAGACATTTAGGCATAGCTGATTGGAATTATAAATTTTAAAAAAAAAACTATGAACACATTGAGGCCTAGGGAATATGTTTTCTTTTTAATCAACTAATTTTAACAACTGGGGACCTTGCTGATTGAAATATAAAAGAAAAATGGCAGCAACAAAAAAAAATTTGTATACAACTATATTTTCATCATTGGTAATTAAAGTGGTCTAAATAGTCTGCATCTGTTTTATGGTATAGTGTACAGACTTTCAAAGTAATACTTGTAAAGAATTCATGACAAGAAGATATGGTTAGTCTGTAGTAATGAGGGAGTACAAACAAAGTAGAAAAATGTTGCATTGGGAGGATGCCATGAAGAAAGCAGTCATATAGAAAACTGAAGAGCAAAATATTAAAAAAAAATACATCTATGGAGTTTTACATTTACTGTATACATAATGTGGTAAGATTTTATTGACAATTAAAAATTTCTTTTTTTCTTAAATGAAACAAATAAACAAAAATTAGATCAATCTGGCCTTCACTGAGTAGAAATAGAAGAGCCCTTTTTAGATGTGATGAAAGAAGATTGAAGAATAAAATGCAATGACAGATAATCACTGACCCTGGCCATTTATTTGTCAAAAGAAAGGACTCCATAAATCACTCAGTGTGAAAATAGCTGTAAATCTGGACACTTTTATAGAGGTAGAAGTGAGATCAGATTTAATTCACTTAACTGAACACTTTCATTTTATCCACAGAAACTCTTAAGGTTGAAAGATGTAATGACTTTTTATGTAGCTCAAGTGACTGTTAGCTCAGAGGGACACAGGCCTTCTCTGTTCACACCACTGCCCTGTCACTATCCAGCTTTAGATTGGCTCAGATGCTTTTATCCTCATGGGTCGCCAAAAGAATATCAGGACAAAATAAATGTCCTACAATAAGAATGAAAGAATTGTTCAAAGGAATTTATAAGTCAATTTTGAAATAAACATAAGGAAAATAAACATAATCATAATATTATATATGATAAGTTTCAAGGATGATATATATATATATATGATGTTTCAAAATTAACACTTGCATCTTACATGTAGTGAACTATAAATTATAAGTAAACATATAAAAATATTTAGTTGAAAAATTATTTGTAATTAAAGTGTAAAGAAAGCACAAAAATGAGTTCTTATCATATACATGCACCAGTGATACATTTAAATCACCACTTTATATTAATTGATTAACACAAATTTTATAATAAAATTCTAAATGGAATTTTAGAATACTATACTTCAAAACTTGGCTTACTTAACTAGTTATTAGTATAAACTTTAATTACTACTGCTCTCTGGGCCTCTCTCTGTTTTCTCATCTGTGAAATGCGAAGGTAAAATGCAAGAACATTAATATCTCTAAATTTCTCTTATTCAAAAGCCAATAATCTAAGAAAATATTACAGATAAATTGTGTATTTAATATGTAACATTACATGCATAACTTTTAAAATGTTTTAATTAACTGATTTTTTGTCCTAAGCATTACCATTTATTAGCAAAATTATGGACAAGTTAAGAAAATAGAATGCTCTTTTTGGTGCTTCTGCAAACATACTGATTCATAGGACAGAATATCTCTGACACACTCACTGTAGAGCATGATCATGTTTCATAGACTAGGTAAAAATTACAGGGACTATTTTAACAAAGAGCATAATTACCCCCTTTCCTCAGTGGATATGGATTATATTTTAAATTAGCGAGTAGAAAAAAATTTTGTTGTGAATTTTAATATTGTCTACTAATGAGCTTTTACAAAATACTCAAAAAAACCCATTTTTAATATTATTGTTGACTGTAATCCTAAATTGCCTTTAAATAATTATACATGGGACCAGATATTATGCTTAAGGATTGGAAATTCATCTCTAGAACTTAGAAACAATATTGTAATTTATTAAAAAAAAATCACAGTAGGCCAGGTGAGGTGGCTCACACCTGTAATCCTAGCACTTTGGGAGGCTGAGATGGCTGAATCTCCTGAGCTCATGAGTTAGAGACCAGCCTAAATCGAAACCCATCTCTAAAAATAGCCAGGAGTTGTGTTGGGCACCTATACTCCAGCTACTTGGGAGGCTGAGACAAGAGACTCACATGAGTCCAAGAGTTAGAGGTTGCTGTGAGTTATATTGCCACAGAACACTTCTGGAGAGACAAAGTGAGACAAAGTCTCAAAAAAAAAAAAAAAAAAAAAAACCTTAAGAGAGAAAAAATTGAAATATAGGAGCTTATTAATTTTATAACTGTAAAACACATGCAAAATAGAATATAGAATTTAAAAAGCAAAACTGGAAGGGGAAGATGATTTTTATTTTTATCAGAGAGAATATATATACATATATATGGAAGATATGTAAGAGAAGGAAATATATTTAGAATAAAAAGGATGTTCAAAATGATCATACTGGATCAGCTGAAAAAGTGACCTTAAGAAGTTAGGCTATATCTGCAGTTCACAGAAAACTACAAGTCACTATTTAGTTCTTGTTTAAAATAAATCCTCATTCTGCATCAAACTAACTCAACATAATTAAAGTACCATTTGCAGGAATATACAGAATAATTGTTTTTCAGAAATAGGTTCTAAGTTTTATTTAAGAGTATAGGCAAAAATCAGATGAAAATACTGATATAATTGTACATCTTATTTTATTACTCAGATATCATTAAAGATCATAAAATATAAGATAAATGTTTTTGCTTCTGTCTAAATAGATAGGTTTTGCCATGATTCTACTTATGTTTTTACTTTTGGTGAAAATTTTTACTTATAATTCTAATTGTTATTTCAATTAGTTTAATGTTTTGGACCAACTGGAATGAACAGCATCCGAGTATCATGAGATCTACCCTGACTGGGAAAAATGCTCAAGTCGTGGTCAGTACAGACATACTCACTCCAAACGGACTCACCATCGACCACCGTGCAGAAAAGCTGTATTTCTCAGATGGCAGTCTAGGAAAAATTGAAAGGTGTGAATATGATGGATCCCAGAGATTTGTAAGTTAACTCAGAATTTCCTGATAATAGAGTTATACAATGATATACAGTATTTGAAAAATATATGCCTTAAACACATCAAGGAATTTTTTTTTTTTTTTTTTTTGCAGTTTTTGGCCAGGGCTGGGTTTGAACCCACCACCTCTGGCATATGGGGCCCGCCCTATTCCTTTAAGCTACAGGTGCCACCCCATGTAAAGGAATTTGAATAGCTAATTTTGTGAAAAATTAGCTATTCAAATTTCTTGATGTAGAATCCACATTCTTTTGGATGGGCCACGATCAGGGTAGGTCAGCTGATCCCCTGGAATGCAGTTCCTTTGGTGGAGGTTTCAGACATTTTCAGTCAGTTTCTTAGTCTGGATGGGTTAGGTTCTGAATAGGTGATGTTATTCATGGATAAAAGTTAAAAAACTTTGTAACAAGTGGTAACTTGTGCCTTCTGTAGTAACAATTACAGAGAAGCAAACAAGGAGACGGTGACTATTATAAAGCAAACAAGGGGCAGGTGGCTGATTATTGTTATTATTTCAGCTAGTCTAGTTACTTCATAGTTTTGGTAGCCTTATACTAATTCTCATCTTGCACCCCTTCATCAATTTGTAAAGGCAGTTTCAATGTACTCTAATTTTTAGAAAAATTTACAATATAAATACTATAATGGAAAGTTGGGAGTTAATTCTTTATACAAAACATACTTTCAATGGAATGTTGAATTTTAATTCTGACTTTTGATATTAACTAATTACATGAACATTACCAAGTCTCCTAAAACCCTTATACTTGATAATTTAGGTATAAAAGCAAATAATAGCTACAATCAACACAAATGTGATGTTCTCCAATTTTGTGAAAATTAGTAGAAGTCATTGTGATTTCAAAACTGTGAAAAGAAATGTTCTCTATCCTCATATCTAGTTGAGGAGCTAGAACATAAACTCATTCAAGGATGGTTAACAATCCCAAAATAAATTATTGACATTTCAAAGATAAATTTCAATATTTTAATTTGTAATCTTTTAAAAATCTTTCCTACTACAATCTTGTTCCATTTAGGTAAGCATACTAATATACTTGATATCTGTATTTTCACTCAATTCATACTTTATTTTTGGATAGGTCTTCAGATAAATGGAATGAGTTTTATTTTTAAATTTTGGAATGTACTGCACATGGCATTGCAGAAATAATGTGACAGAGTAAAACTATAGCCATGAAAATAATAGTATTTGGAAAATAGTATAGTTATGAAGGTTTAACAAACCTATGAAATATTTAAATTACCATAAAATATATGAAGAGATGTAAAACGTTGTTCAAAATATCAAGTCAAAAAATACAGAAGCAATCTAGTATAAAAGAGTGTCAAGAGAAGTAATAGTGTCAGGAAATAATATTTCCTTTGCATGTTATATATTTAATTATGCATATAATTGTGTATTTTCTAACTTTGAATGCCATACATACATGATAGTAGAAAGCAATTGCAAGAGTAGAAACATTAAATATCTCCATATGAGTCAACAAATTAGAAATAAGGTAGTCATTGCAATCCAAAATATTTGAGAGAGTGTGCATTTAATGAAAAAGAAGCATCCTATACTAAAGTTAATTGATTTTGAGGTGTGAAGAGATTTTTGTAAATATAAGCACTGTGTGCCCAAAACTCAATATGATGCCGTGGTTCTTCCCAAGTTTGTTTAAAGAACATGTTTCATTTGAATATCCATAGAAATTAAACAATAATCAAATATTTTTCAGAACTATGTTTTGTTTATTTATTTTTTATTTTAATAGAGTTAGGGTACACAAAAAGTTTTTTGTTAAACATGTATTATTTGCATAGTGGTGATGTCAGAGCTTTTAGTGCACCCGTCACCCAAACAGTGCACATTGTACACAGAGGTAATTTTTGTACTCTTCCTCCAACCTTTTCCCTCCTGAGTCTACAGCATCCATTATACCACTTTTGTGACCTATATACCCACAATTGTCTCCCAGTTATGAGTCCATTGAGTTTTTTCTTTTCCATTCCTAGGATATTTCACTTAGTGTTGTCACGACCCATTGGGCTCCTGTGGCCCTGATCTCATTTAGCACAGGAAGGGACCAGGTGAGAAGCAGATTAGAAGTACAAGCTTGTAGAAGGCAGGCTAGCCCTTACTTTCCAGGTAGCCCCAACCTCCGCACCAGCCTTTTATTGAAAGGGAATGATACAGGTGAGGGGAGTAATTAACAATGACTGCCTGCTGAGGGCACGGGCTCCTCCCACAAGGAACTCCTGCAGAGGAATGGCCTGAGGTCTGCCTCAGCTGCAGATCATCTTGCTTGGATCTTGGCATCTCCTACATAGTGTAATAGGGCCATCCGAGTCACTGTGAAAGACATGATTTTATTCTTTTTTATAGCCAAGTAGTATTCCATGGTACATGTACCACATTTTCTTTATTAGTTCATGGGACCTTAGGTTGATTCCATATTTTTGCAATTGTGAATGTGCTGTGAAAAACATAGGAATGCTGATGTCTCTTTGATACAATGATTTCCTTTCTGTTGGGTAGATACCCAATAGTGGATTGTTGGATGCAATGGCATGTCTACTTTTAGTTCTTTGAGGAATCTTCATACTGCTTTCCATGGTGGTGGTACAGTAAGTTTCATTCTCACCAACAGGGTATAAGCTTTCCCTATTCACTGCATCCGGGCCAACCAACATCTATTGTTTTTTGACTTGTTAACAACAGCTAATCTGACAGGGGTAAGGTGGATTCTTGTTGTGGTTTTAATATGCATTTCCCTGATGATTAGTGATGTTGAGCATTTTCAAAGCTGTATTTTAAACAAAATCTGGTAGTCATTGCATTATATCTCAAAGCTTTTAATGTGTCCATGAAGAATACTCATAATGTAACAAAATATATGGCTTTGTTGTGATCAGAAAACCACTTTTTTAATATGGGCTTATATACTATTTATAAATCATTTCATTTATTATAGTAATATTATGTAACCCATTCCTAACCAGTAATTAGAAAGTAATCCTTTTATTAAAAAAAATAAGAAAAATGTGGGTTATTTAAATTTTAAATTATTATGGGTTATATTTGTACAGCTTTATGAGGTACATGTGATGTTTTGATGCAGGCTTACGTTACGATGTAAATTAATTAAAGGGAATTGGGCTACCCATCATCTCAAGCATTTATCATTTCTTTGTTTTAGGAATATCCTAATTCCATTCTTATGGTTATTTTAAAGTATACTCTAACTTATTGTTGATTACAATCACTTTGTTGGGTTATCAAATACAATTTATTCTATCTAAATATCCATTAATCATCCCCACTTTACTTGCCCCCTCCTCCACCCTACTACTCTTTCCAGCATGTGGAATCCATCGTTCTCTTCTCTGTCTCTGTGAGATCAGTTGTTTTTAATATTTATCTACCACATTTATGAGAACATGTGTGATTTGTCTTTCTAAGCTTTGTGTATTCCACTTGACGTAATATTCTAGTTCCACCCATGCTGCTACAACTGTTGTGTGGCTATACAATATTCCATTACGTATATATACAACAATTTCTTTATCCATTCATTTATTGAGGGAAAATTAAGTCAATTCCTAATCTTGGCTGTTGTGAATAATGCTGTAATAAACATGGGAGTGCAGATATCTTTTCAATATACTGATTTCTTATCCTTTGGAAATATAAATAGCAATTGGATTACTTGGTTATAAGGTAGTTCTATTTTTATTTCTTGAAGAACTCTATACTGTTCTCCATAGTGGTTTCACTGTTTACAATCCTGCCAACAGTGAATTAGAGTTCTACATTGTCCACGTCTTTACAAGCATGCCTTAATGCATTTTTGATAAAACTATTTTAATTGGGATCAGATAATATCTCATTGTAGTTTAGATTTATATTTCTCAGATGACTAATGATATTGAGAAATTTTTCATATATTTGTAGAAATGTCTATTCAGATCCTATGCCCAGTTGTTAATTGGGTTATTTGATTTTTTTCCTATTAAGTTCTTGAAGCACCTTATAGATTCTAGTTATTAGTCCTTGTGGATGGGTAGTTCACACATATTTTCAACCTTCTGTAAGTCTCTTTTCTTTGTTGATTGTTTCCTTTGCTGTGCTGTTTTTAGCTTGATGTGATCCCATTTTTACAATTTTATTTTGATTGCTTATGATTTAGGGGTATTATTCCTGAAGCTCTTGCCCAGACCAATGTCCTGAAGCATTTGCCCAATGTTTTCTTTTAGTAGTAGCATAAATTTAAGTCTTTGATTTAAGTCTTTAATCCATTTTATTTGATTTTTGTATATGGTGGGAGATAAGAGTCTAGTTTCATACTTTGGCATATGGACATACAGTTTTCCCAGCACCATTTATTGAAGAGATAATTTTCCCCACATATATTCTGATGGCTTTATCAGAGATAAGTTCACTATAGATGTGTGGATTCATTTCTGTGTTCTATGTTCTGTTCCACTGGTCTTTGTCTCTATTTATATGACAGTACTATGCTGGTTGGGTTACAACAGCTCTGAAGTATATTTGAAGTCAGATAAATTCTTCCAGTTTCATTATTTTTCTCAGGAGGCTTTGGCTCTTATGAGTCTTTTGTGGTTCTATATAAGTTTTAGAATTATTTTTCTGTTTCTATGAAGGATGTCATTAGTATATTGATAAGGATTACACTGAATCTGTAGATCATTATGGATAGTATGAACATTTTAACAATATTGACTCTTCCAGTTTATAAGCATGGAATATATTTCAATTTTTGTGTCCTCTTCAATTTCTTTCATTAATATTTTATATTTTTCATGAAGAAACCTTTCTTTTTCTTGCTTAAATTTATTCCTAGGTATTTTATTTGTAGCTATTGTAAATGGTAATATGTTCTTCATTTCTATATCAGATTATTTACTGTGAGTATATAGAAATTTTACTGATTTTTATAGATTGATTTTGTATCCTGCTGAATTTTTGTAACCTTACTGAATTTGTTTATCAGTTCCAATGTCTTTGTTTGTGTGTGTGTATGTATGTGTGTG
The DNA here is from genome assembly GCA_963574575.1 of Galagoides demidoff. NCBI lineage: Eukaryota > Metazoa > Chordata > Mammalia > Primates > Galagidae > Galagoides > Galagoides demidoff. The sequence goes on along the minus strand of CAUYQV010015264.1, from coordinate 18,629 downwards.
TGTGTGTGTGGTCTTCAGGTTTCTCTAGATAGAACATCATAGCATGGGCAAACCAGGGTAATTTGACTTTCTCCTTCCCAATTTAAATGTCCATTATTTCTATTGTCTGATTGCTCTAGCTGGAATTCTACTAATATATTGAATAGCATCAATAAAAGTGGGTATCTTTGTCCTATTCCAGATCTTAGGGAAAACACTTTCAACTTTTCCCTATTAAGTATGATACTTGCTGAGGTCTGTCCTATGTGGCTTTTTATCACTTTAAGTTCCTACTATACTCAGTTTTTTTTTTTTTTGAGTCTTCATCATGAAGGGATATCAAATTTTATTAAATGCTTGTTCAGCATCAATTGAAATGATTATATGGTTTTTGTCTCTTGTTATGTTGATATGATGTTTCATGTTGATTGATTTGCATATATAGAACCATCTTTTCATCCTTGCGGTAAATCCCATTTGTTAATGAAGATTGATCTTTTCCTTGTGTTGTTGAATTCAATTTGCTAATATTTTGTTGAGGCATTTTGCATCTATGCTCATCAGGATATGGGCCTTTGGTTTCATTGTTTGTTGGCTTTGTCTTGTTTTGTTACCAGAGTATACGGCCCTTATGGAATGAGTTTGGGAGTATTTCCTCTTCCTTAATTTTTTGGAATAGGATTCATATTAAATTCTTCTTTGAATGCTTGGTAGAATTCAGCAGTGAAGGCGTTGAGACCTGCACCTTTCATTGATGAAAGACTTTTTATTACTGCTCTATCTCATTACTTGTTATTGGTTTGTTTAGGTTTTGAATTTCTTCATGGTTCAGTCATGGTAGGTTAGTATGTTTTAGGAATTCATCCATTTCTTCTTGGTTTTCCAATTTATTGGCATATACTTGCTCATAGTATTCTCTAATGATCCTTTGGTTTTCTTTAGTATCAGTTGTATGGTGTGTCATGTTTCTGTTTCATTTCTGATCTTATTTATTTGTGTCTTCTTTTTTTTTCTTTTCTTGGTCTGGCCAAAAAAGTATTAATATTTGTTATCCTTTAAAATAACCAGCCTTTGTTTTGTTGGTAATTCTTTTGTTTCAATTTCCTTTATTTCTGCTCTGATTTTTATTATTTATTTTCTTTGGGGGGGGGATTTGGTTTGTTCCTATTTTACTAGTTCTTTGAAATACTTCATTAGGGTGTTAATTTGAAACTTTTCTACTTTTTGATGTAGGCTCTTATTGCAATAAGTTTTCCTCTTACTGCTTTTGCTATATTGTGTAGATTTTGTAAGGAAACTTTTTGTTGCATAACATGTGGTCTATCCTTGAGAATGATCTATGAGCCAAGGGGAAGAGCTTGTATTTTATAGTTGTTGAATTAAATGTTCTGTAAATATCTATTTAGTCTATAGTACAGGATAAGTCCAATTTTTTTTTTGTTGATTTTCTTTCTTGATAATCTGTCTAGTACTGAAAGTAGAGTTTTGATGTCTCCAATGATTATTGTATTGATAAGTCTCTTTCTCGTTAGCTGTGATAATAATGCATGTTTACATTATACATCCTTGTGTGTGTGCTCCAGTATTGAGTGTATACATATTCAGAGTTATTATATCCTCTTGATGAATTGACTCCTTTGTTTTATACATTGACTTTATTTATCTTTTTTTAAAGTTTTTGTCTTGAAATCTACTTTATCTGATGGAAGTGTAACTACTCCTGTTCCTTTTTGTTTCCATTTGGATGGTGTATCTTTTTCCACTCTTTTGTTTTCAGTCTATGTGGGTGTTTATAGGTGAAATATGTCTGTTACAGACAACATATGATTGAAACTTTAAAAAAAAATTTTGTTTAGCCAGTCTATGTCTTTTGATTAGAGAGGTTAGCCCATTACTATCAATGTTATTATTGATAGGTAAGGACTTACTACTGCCATGGTATTGTTTGATTTCTGTGTCTCTTTCCTCCTCGTTCTTGCTTATTTCCTTTCTTTGTTAAAAGTGATTTCCATTAGCAGTGTGTTTTAAATTCTTTTTATTTTTGTGTATCTTTTGTAGGTTTTACTGATTTGAGGTTACAATGAGGCTTGAAAAAAATATAACTAATTATTTTAAGCATATGACCACTTTGCTTGCAAACAGACCAATAAACAAGCAAAGAGAAATATAACAAAATATTACTGTTTAACCTCATCCCCTCACTTTGTAACTTCTTGTTGTTTCCATTAAGAACTTTTTATCCAGAAGTTTTAGTACTATCTTTCCAGAAGTTTTAGTACTTATTTTTGACAGATTTGTCTTTAGCCTTGAGCCCTACTCAAGATAAAAGTTTTTTATGCACTGCAATTATAACAATAGAGTATTTGTGTATATGCTATTACCAGTTACTGTATACTTTCAGATGATTTCTTATTGTTAATTGACATTCTTTTGTTTCACATTGAAGAGAGACTTAGCTTTTCTTATAAGATAGGTCTGGTGCTAATGAAATCCCTCAGCATTGTTTGTCTGGGGAAGTCTTTGTCCTTAATGTTTCAAGGATACTTTTGTAGGATATAATATTCTAGGGTTAAAGGATTTTTCCTTCAGCAATTTGAATATATCATGCCATTCTCTTCTGTCTTGTAAGGTTTCCACTGAGAAGTCTACTTCAAGACATATCAGAGCTTCTTTATCTGTTACTTTCCCCCACTTTTTTTCTTTCTTTTCTTATGACCTTTTCTTTATCAATGATTTTGATTATTAAATGCCTTGAGGTAGCCTCGATTGGGTTAAATTTGCTTGGTGTTCTATGACATTCTTGTACCTGAATACTGATATATCTTACTCTATGTTTAGGATGTTCTTTGTTATTATTTCTTTGCATAAGCTTTCTATCCTAGTCTAAGATCAGTAGCTCTTAGATTTACCCTTTGAGGCTATTTGTAGACATGATTAATTTTAATTTATTCACTTTTCTTTTTCTTTTATGATTATATATTTTCAAATAGCCTATCTTCAAGCTAATTCTTTCTTTTGCTTGATCACTTCTCCACTTGAGAGACTCTCATGCATCATGCATATTTCAGTTTGTCAGTTGAATTCCTGAGTACTAGATTTTCTTTTTGATTGTTTTTAATTATTTCAATTTCTCTGTTAAATTTCTCTAATAGGATTCTGAAATCCTTCTCTGTATTGTCTTGAGCTTCTTTAGGAAGCTATTTTGAATTCTCTGTCTGAAAGGTCACATATCTCCATTACTCTGGGATTGGTTACTGATGTCTTATTTAGATTGCTTGCTGAGGTCATGTTTTCCTGTGTATTCTTGATACTTGTGGATGTACATCAATGTCTAAGCATTAATGAATGGGGTATTTATTTTAATTTTTTCAGTTTGGGCTTGTTTGAACCCATGTTTCTTTCAATATATTCAAAGGAAGTTGAGTATTATGATCTAACTGTGTCAGCACTAGGGGTAGCCAAGCCTAGTAATGACTCTTGCAGACTCTTGGTGGCACTATGTTGGTGGACTTTGTTGATATAAGGGAGAATTCTCTAGATTTCCAGGAAAAGTCTCCCATTCTCTTCCCTCACTCTGTGCTGGGCTGACAGAGTTAGGGGAGAAGGTGACATGGTCACTCTCTTATGACCACCAGTACCAGATCACACCTGAAGTCAGCCCATTCTTACTTAAGCCCACAATAACTGTTGTCTAGCTACCTATAATGTTTGTTCAAAACCCAGGGATTCCTCAGTCAGGAGGTAGTGAATCTTTCCCCTCAGGGCACACCATGTTTCCTTCTATCACAGGGTTGGCCCAAAAACATCTTTCAGTAACTGTGACATGGACTCAGGGTCTTCTGGAGTCCCCTTGGTATTTACTTTAGTATGATTGACCTGGCACCCAAGTTGCAAAACAAAGACCTTGAAACCTTTCCCTTTCCCTTCCCCAAGTAGAAGAAATCTCCTTAGGTTGCACTGCCTGTTGGTGGGAGGTGGTGACACATGCACTGGTTTGGCTGCCACAGCTGGTGTCTCTCTGGGTTATGTGTATCCCAGATCTACTGGTTCTGAACCAGCACAGCTGCAGGAGTTTTCAAAGGATTGAAGTATTTATGGTTTTAGTGCCTTACATATTTAGTTCAGGACTCAGACCTCTTTTTGTTAACCAGAGGTGCAGCTAGCTGGGATTTGGGTTTGGAGGTGGAGAATTCCTATCTATGAAGGTTGGTCAAATGCTTCCTCTATGGGAACTGGCTGAATTCTGAGTCCCACAATCACTTCAGTCTTCCTCCACCAGACACATAGGTTCTCTTTTTATTCAGTGAGCTGGTATAGCCCTGCTGGTGGGATGGGAGGGGGTAGCACAGGTAATACAAAATTGTGTTTTTCACCTTCTTTAGATTCCTTCCTTTATATAATGTTAAAACCAGGTAATATGATCACTTATCTAATTTTTGATTCTTCTGAAGATGTTTGCTTATGTGGATAATTGTTGAATTTAGTGTTTTACTTGGCCATCTTTCTCTGTTCCTGCCTCCAAAAACTTGTCTTCGAAAATGCATGTTTTTTTTTCTATTTTACTTATCTGAAGTTTGAGAAGCTCATTCACATTTTTAATTTCTTCTATCAAACTTAGAGTAGGGTTTTATTATTGTATTTTAGAGTGTGGTCACAAGTTTAAATCTGACTTATATTGATAAACATATAATAATTGGCTGAGTTTTTCTGACTTTAACACCACATTAACTTGTGTGGTGGCTGATAAAAATACAAAAATTGGTAGAGTTTTTTTGAAATTAATACTACTTTAACTTGTGTGATGGTTCTACCTGAAGATTTACTGAAGAATACATTCTTCATTTAGTAATATAACTCTGAAAGCTCTTAGTAAATTTGGTTTTAAGGCAAAAAAATAAAACAAATAATTTCACTGTGTTTCATTTTTATTTCTGTTTTGTATCTGTTATCTCTGTTTTTCTAGTAGTTGAAACAACTGATATTAACAGGGACTAAGACAGCATGATCATAGCCCTTCTCCTGCAGTCACCCTGCAAGTGTTAATCCCTTCTTAGAAGGTTATCTGTTACCTGAGTGACACAAACCATTCCAAAAGAGATATTTATATTCCTAGAAATTATAATTGCCTGTGTTCTTACTTCTGACAATCTTTTAGAAACTTTGTCCAAAGTTATTTTCAGAGTATATTCCCAGGCATAAATTTTAAGCCCTAAGACTTACCTTTATTTTTATTTTTTTAAATTTCAGATTAATGTGAAACAATTAGATTACAGTGTTTGCATTTGTTAGGTAAGGTCCCTGTGTCCCACAGGTGTTCCATATACCCTCATATCGTGCCCATTATGTGGAAGTACAATCATCCCCTGTACTTTTTCCCCTCCTCCTTCTCTTTTTCCCTTCTATCTATCTTGAATTGAATTGAGTTTTTCTCTTTTGTGTATTAGGTCTTTTACTGGCTTCATATTTGTATTGAGTATATTGGATACTTGCTTTTCCATTCTTATGATACTTTACTAAGAAAAATATGTTTCAAAGCCATTCATGTTAATACAAAGGTTGTAAAGTCTCCATATTTTTTATGACTGATAGTATTTCATGGTGTACATATATCACAGTTTATTAATCCATTCCTGGATTGATGGACATTTAGGTTGTTTCCAAATCTTGGTGATTATAAACTGAGCTGCGATAAACAGTCTAGTGCAAATGTCCTTATAATAAAATGATTTTTTCTTCTTCTGGGTAGATGGCTAGTAATGGGAATGTACAACAAAATGAAAGGTCTATTTTGAGTTATGAGTATTCTCATACTTCTTTCCAAAAAGGCTGTATTAGTTTGCAGTCCCACTAACAGAATAAAAGTGTTCCCTTCTCTCTGCATCCACACTGTCATCTGTAGCTTTGGGACTGTTATATAGGCTATTCTCACTGGGGTTAGATGATACCACTGGGGTTAGGTGGTTTTGATTTGCATTTCTCTGTTGATTAGGGATGATAAGCATTTTTCAAATGTTTGTTATCCTTTCATCTGTCTTCTTCACATCTTCTACTTCTCTTCAGAACAAAGAAAGTTCTGTTCATGTCTGTTTCCCAGTGATAGATGAGATGGTTTGCTCTTTTATTTTAGTGATTAAATTGAGTTCTCTGTAGATTCTAGTTATCAATACTTTGTAAGACTTATCTTTAAAATTAAGAGGATGAAAGCTAATCTACCTTGTAAGTAAATGTACTAATGTCAAAACTTTTTAGTTAGGAGAGCACTTTGAAAAAACTAGTTAATTATAAGAACATTCAAAAGGATGTGAGATATTATGTATTTTTATGGTAGCAAAGATTTTCCTTCAGTTTTTCAAAATAATTTATTTTATTCCATACATGAATCAAGAAAGCAATCTTTGGGGAAGGGCAAGATGGAAGACTAGAAGCAGCCCACACAGGCCACTCTTAAAGAGAGGATCTAACGTTACAGGTGCATGCTCATGTACGGATGGGCTTTCTTGGAACGAACGCTGTAAAACACCAGAGAGGAGATGTGGGGCATTCAGAGTGAAGGAGAAGGTGATGGAATGATTCATTCTATAATATCAAAAGGTACCTGTGAACAGCAAGCACACATGGTGAAGGATAAGTGAGAGTCCTGGATCCTTACACTCCACCTGCAGGTACTGCAGCTTGAGCTGTGAGGGGCACCCCAGATGCTACCATAGACTTCTGGTCTGATCAGAGAGCTTCCTGTAGTTCAGTGGCAAAGTACCAGAAAGTTGGTACAACAGGGACTTGGTCACTATTGTTTCTGTAGTATTGAAACTAGTGTCATTTTGAGCAAAAAGTGGCAGAGCACTGCATCTAAAAGAGGTTTACCCTGGCTGCAGCTACCTCTGCATTGACCCTGCTGAGTCAAGGAAGGAGAGGACAAAGACATTCTTCCATGCTGTGCTCTGTGACTCGGAGTCAAGCACCTCTCCCTGCAGCAGGGGATATGAGCAGATCAGTTGCCATAGACACCACCTGAGAAACCTTACAAGGATTGCTTCTGTGGGACCTGAGCAAGGAGAGAGGCCTATCTACCTGGTGGTCCTCACCATGCACTCCCACTCCTGCCACCTGATGCTATAGCTGGCCTCATGGGGCTTCACCTCCACAGTGTCCATGCTGCTGTTCAGTTCTGCAGTCTCAACAATGCAACTTCTACTCTAGCTCCAGGATCCTGCTTTAGCCATGAGACTCTAGCACTCCCCCTATACCCTTCTGAGGCCTCTAGCATTCCTGTTAGGTCCCCGCAGCCACTGTGTCCACAGCCCCATCTAACACTCTGGCACTCTTCCTAGGCTCAGCCTCTGAGATGCCATTGCTCTCCTCAGGGCTCCAGGAGCTGCTAGGCCTATAGCTTCATCTGTATCAGTCCCTAGGCACAATCCTGAAAGTGACATAGCCATTGCTAAGCCTGTGGCTCCATGCCCTGAGATTCCTATCCTGCTGTCGTGCCCATGCTCCATCCCTGAGGGTCCAGGTTTCCCATAAGGGTCCCATCAAGACCCATTACTCCACCCCCTGAGTCTCCCACTTACCATCTGGCAGGAACCACTCCAGGTCAAATGCTCTACCAGTGACACACCAACTTTGAATGCCTATCATATCTGAGCCCAGATCACCCAGCACTAGCTTGAACAAGGCAATCACAAGGGCACAGGACAAAATAGAATAGCTGTAGTATAGGCTTTAAGTGTGTCCACTCTACCACTGCAAGGTCAGTCTGCCAGAGGAGGACAAAAAACGGCCATCTAAGGATCTCTCCTTCTGACCAAGGGAAAGAGATTTGCCAGCAAAAAACATTATGTCCTACAAACCCATCAGCTTGAGCTAAGAGAAGAGGATGCAGATGAGTATAAACCAACAAGAGGACTATGGTAACTAGAAAAACACAGCAGTTCAACACCCCTAAGGTATCAGAATAGATGCATAGCAGTGGACACCAACCAAGAGGATATTGTTGCAAGGAAAGGCATTCTGGTAGCAAATTCTCTTAAATTCATTTCATCTGTGAATGTTCTAATTTATCCTTTAGTCCTGAGGGATATTCTCACATTGCATGAGTTTTGGGGTTGAAAATTCTTTTCTTTTCACATGGGAAAAGTACTGGGTAACTTTTGTTTTCCAAAATTTCCTTTTTAAAATATTTGTGGTTTTTTGAATATATTTGGTTAGGTTTTCCTTTATTTTATGTTCATTTTGAAAATTTAATAATTTTTAATAATTATGAATATGATATTGTATATTTTAGGAGTACATGTGATATTTTGATGTAAATATATAATGTATAATGATTAAATAAGGGTAATTGGGGTATTCATCATTTAAGCATTTATTATTTGTTATAGGAATGTTTCAGTTATACTCTTTTAGTTATTTTGAAATATACAATAAATTATTGTTGATGATAGTCACGCTATTATGCTATCAAACACTAGATCTGATTCCTTCTAGCAGTATTTTTGTATTCGTTAGCCTTCCCCTCTTTATACCCCTCTTCCTGCCTTAGTAACCATTATTCTGGTCTATATCTCTGTAAGTTTATTTTTTGCTCCCACCTATGTATGAGAACATGATATTTGTCTTTTCATGCTGCCTTGACACAAAGTCCTCCAGTTTAATCCACGTTGTTTCAATGTATTCATTCTTTTTGGTGGCTGAATAATATTCCATTCATATAAATATCATACTTTATTCATTTATCTGTTGTTGGACATGTAGGTTCATTCCAAATCTCAGCTGTGGGTAAATAGTGCTAAAATAAACATGAAAGTGCAGATATTTCTTTGAAATACTGATTTACTTTCTTTTGAATGTATACCCAGCAGTGGGATTGCTAGATCATGTGCTTGTTCTATGTGTAGATTTTGAGAAACTATTTTACTCTATTCATGGTAGGTCTCTAATTTATATTCTCACCAACAGTGTGTGTGAGGGCTTGCCTTTCTCTTTATCCTCACCAGTATCCATTATTGCCTGTTCTCTATGATTTTTAATGAGAAATCCACTGTCATTCAAATTGTTTTTCTCTATGTAACTTGTCATTTTTCTCTGGCTGCTATTAAGATTTGTTTTTTCTCATTAGTTTTCAGAAGTTTATTATTTTTAATTGACAATAATTGAGTATTTTTAGGGATGTAATGGGATGCTTTGATATAGGTATACATTGCTGAATGATTAAATCCAACAATCATATTCACCACCTTATTTACTGACTTATTTTTTGTAGAATAGATCTCAAAAGCTTATTGCTCTTTTCTACCTGGAAATTTGTACCATTTGACCAACCTCTCGTTCCCTTTCACTACTCCTAGTACCTTCTCTGGTAACCACTATTCTACTTTCCACTTTTATGAGGTTGACTGCTTTAGGTCCCATACATAAGTAAGATCATGAGTACTTATTTTTTTGTGCATGCCTTATGTCACATAGCATGATATACTTGAAACTTATTCATGTTACTACAGATGATAGCATTTGAAAAGTTTAATTATCAGGTATCTTGACCTGAATTTCTTTGATATTATTCTGTCTGGAACTTATTCAGTTTCTTAAATATATATATTTATATATCTTGTCATATTTGAGAATTTTTCAGCATTTAGTTTTTCAAGTACTTTTTCAGTTCCACACTCTTTGTCCTCTCTTTGTGGGACTCCTTTGACACAAATGTTAGATCTCTTGTTATAGTTTCATAGGTCACTGAAGCTTTGTTCAGTTTTGTCAGACTACTATCTTTCTACTGTTCAGATTGAGTATTTTCTCTTATTCTTTAAGTTACTCACACTTCTTCCATTTTCTCCATTCTTTTATTGAGTTTATCTACTGAGCTTTTTATCTCAAGTTACTGTAATTTTCAGTTCTAAAATCTCCATTTGGTTCTGGATTATATATTCCATTTCTTTGCTGAGATTTTCAATTTCTTTGCTGGAGCTTTCATTTTTTTTTTTCCTCATTAGCTTCAAATACACTTGCAGGTTCTTATTGAGCTATTTTTATTATGACTGCTTTAAAAATTTTGTCAGATGATTCTTGCATCCATGACACATTGGATTTGGTGTCTATTGGTTGTGGGTGTTTTATTTGTTTGTTTTCTCTTTGAAATCTTCCTGGTACTTGGTATGATGAGTGATTTTGGTTAAACTTGAAGATGTGATTTTGTGACATGAAACTCTGGATCATCTTTTAACCTTTTATTTTAATTGTCTCTCTTGGTTATGACTCTCCAGTGAGGGGTTCTACTCTGTGACTATAGAAGGGTGGTACTCTACCTTCCTAATGCTTCAATCCTTTAATACAGTTCCTCATGCTGTGCTGACCATAAAATTATTTTCATTGCTACTTCATAACTGTAATTTTTGCTACTGTTATGAATCATAATATAAATATCTTGATATTAGGTGACCCCTGTGAAAGGGTCGTTAAACCCCCAAAGGGGTCACAACCCACAGGTTGAGAACTGCTGCTTTGGAAGGTTCTCTACTTAGCCTCTGTTAACACTTAGGGTAGGATTCATACTCCTCTGTACTTCTGGATGGGGACTGAGACTTTAGGGCTCCCCCACATGGTCACTATGTTGCCATCACAGTTGCTGATGGTGAAGGTCCTGTATGTCTACTAGGCGTTTTCTAACACCACTCAGGCAAGGAAGGGGAGGACGCCTCATCACTAGGTCTGAGTAGAACACCAGGCTTACCACTTGGTCTTTGCTGGTATGGATGTGTTTGAGTCACAGTTTTTTGATGATGTTGTTTTGTTTCTGGTTTTATTTTAATTTTTTGTGATATTTGGCTAGAGTAGAGAAGTTATTGTCTAAAAGTTCTCTGCCTTGCTAGATAATCTCTTTCCTACTCTTTTGGCTAGAGAATGCCAAAAGACTCTCTTTTTGTTTCTTTGGTTTATTTGTTTGTTTGTTTCTGTGTATGTTGATATTTCTGTGTTTCCAGCTTATTCGGTTCCAAGTCTGAGCTATATGGAGCAAAAAAATATAACTAGGGGGACTCAACACCTTGGTATTCTCCTATCTTAAGATACCTAGCTGGGTTGCTTTCCTCTCTCTACCTTTCATAGTCTTCTTATGTTTGTTTTATATATGTAATTTTAAGTTATACTTAGAGGAATCTAAAAAGCATATTTAACCCATCTTTCTAGAAGCAAATGTTACTGGACTCATAATTTTCTGGAAGCTCAGAATATAAAAGTGAAACATATTATGTGTATTATGTAGTTAATACTTTTAAAGATACAAGCTATTTATATTCTATAAGTCTGTAAAACAGGATGTGTTTGTATTGCCAATGGATTTACATTGGAATAAGTTATTAAAATATACCTGGTATGACATTACTGACTAGAGTCTAAAGATATTGAAACACTGATTCTCTACTTAGCAGAAATAAAAACTATAGAAATGAAGATACAGGATTAAGTTGTCTAAATTTTATTGTCTGTAACTAAAAAGTATACATTTTATCACAGAGTACAAGAAAGTTCATATAAATATGTGACATTACCAAACATAGCTGCCTGAGTAAGAATAAGAAAGGCCTTAAAAGAATCCTGAAATTGGTGTTAGATGACATTTTTTCAGTTCCTGACTTTGGTTCTTAAAAGCTGTGTAATCTTAAGCAATTAACTTTTTGAATCTCTGATTTGACATTATAGGATAGAGTTAAAATTATCTTCCAACTCTAATTTTTGTGATTTTTAGGATTGGTTTATATGGACCTTAACTAGATCAAAACCATTGGATATATCTTTTTGTACATTAATATGCATAATACGATGCTGCCACATCTTGCTTATTTAGTCATGGGACAGCCTTAATAGTAAAATATAACATACCAGAAGTGGAAGAAATTAATATGCTTGGATTTTAAAGATAGACATTGATTTGAAACTTAGATATATGAACTACTGTTTATTAAACTGGGGACATTTCTTAGTCCTTGCAGGCCTTAGTTTCTGCTATAAAATATGAATTAAACTATCATATGCAACCTGATATCTCACAATAGGTAAGATCAAATGCTAATACTTATAAAACATACTTAAATTATAAAAAATTAAAAATAAACCTTTAATAAATAAAATAAACCTTAAATAAAAATAAACTCTTTAAATAAATTAAAAAATAAAATTATGTAACTACAATCCTTACCCACATATAAACATCTTTTGAACAGAATTATATCAATATAATAAATTATAAATTGCCTCATTGACTCTAGCATCTGAAGAAAGACAATTTGTTTTTTATCTTTGTGTCCTCAAAAGCAATTATCCCACAGTCGATGCATTGTTATATTCAGCAAATATTTGCTGAAGCAATTAGTAAATGAATGAATAAACTAAATAGAAATTATAAAAATGTTTCCCTGAATAAAATAAAAAAAAACAGCTTTTTTTTTTTTTTTAAATAAAAAGACGAAAGACCAAAATCAAAGATAGCTATTTTGAAGACCTCAGCTATTAAGGGTAATTTTCTAAAACCTATACAAAAGTAATTTGTATTGGGTAAGATAAGAATGATATTACAGTAAGATTAATGGTATTTATTTCTAATGCAATTCTTTTGATTTAAAAACTACATACATTTCAGAGATGGTTCAGCTTGTTTAGTTGTGCAAATTAAAGTATTACTGAAGCTGGACTCTCTCAAAAGAGGTGTGTTCCAGGAGAATAATGGTCAATATACAAGGGAACTAGTGTATTCACCCGGGAAATAACTAGCATCCCTTCAACATGAATATTGATATTGATGGGTTTATTTAACATTTCTTAGAAGCTTTATGATTGATAGGCATCAAACAGAATTTTCAAAAGACCAGAAGTGACCTGTCTCAACTGCTTCATTGTAGAATATTCATACACAAAGATCAAAAGAAAAGAAAGTTGAAGAAAGCTTTTCTCTCTCTCTCTCTGTGTATACACATACATCACATATATGATATACATATATCACATGTATCATATATGTGAGATATATATACATATCACATTTCTTCCAAATTAACTTTGCTTACAAACTGAACAGAAGGATAAACATATAATATGTTTTAAAATATTTCCTTGATGAAATAATTCAGCATCTGAAATGAAAACTAGGAGAATGAAAGTTTTGTTATTTAATTTAGAGAAATTCCATATTAACTTACATGAATTTATTTTTCTTCACTGATTTATTTAAAACTTCAGATTATTATGAGGACATAAATAATTTGGTTACTTGTTTGCTTTTATAAGGTGAAAGTCCAAGTTGCAATTGTGTCCTTCACAAAGGAATTGTGAAATATACCCATGCCATGTACTTGTTAGGTGGGAATTTACCCATCCCTTACTCTTCCACCCACCAGTTTGAGCTTCATTGAACTACTGTAGCATGTAAGCATTAAAATGCTGATCTACTAAGGCCAATTTAGTACAGAGAACATGTTTGTTTTCCAATTCTTTTGATACTTCATCTAAGAATATATTCTCAAGTTCCATTCAGGTTATAAAAAGATATAAGATCACTATCTTTTTTATGACTAATAAATCCTCAATATACATATACCATGATTTATTAACCCATTCATGTATTGAAGGGCACTTGGGTTGTTTCCACAACTTTGTGATTGTGAATTGTGCTTCTATAAATATTCAAATGCAGGTGTATTTATGATAAAAATGTATTTTTTTCTTTGGGAAAATACCTAGTACTGGGAGTGCAGGATCAAATGGTAGATATACTTTTAGCACTCAGCAGTATGTGAGTGCTCTTTTCTCTTCACATCCACACCAGCAACTATTGCTGTGGAATCTTACGATGTGGGCCAATCTCACTGGTGTTTGGTGATATATCAGTGTGGTTCTGATTTGCATTTCTGTGATCATTAGAGACAATGAGCATTTTTTTCATGTGTTTCTTGGCTATTAGTCTATCAACATAGGAAAAGTTTCTGTTCATGTCTCTTGCCCAGTTTTTAATGGGGTCATTTGATCTTTTCTTATTGATTGGCATGATTTCTTTGTAGATCTGATTATCAACGCTTTGTCAGAGGTGTAGAATACAGATTTCTTCTCCCATTCTGTAAGTTGCATTTTTGCTATATTGATTGTGTCCTTGCTGTGTTGAAGCTTTTTAACCTGATCAGGTCCCATTTATTTTGTTGTTGTTTTTGCAATTGGACCATGTTTTTGGAGGTGGAATTTTCAGTTATAGCTCCACCATGGTCCATATTTGCTGTTGTTACCTAAGTGGTCAAATTATTTGTTTGAATCTTGGTAAAAGTATTATCTTAAGTTCAGCATTTCTGCTTGTTTTGAGCGGTTTATTTTTTAATATGTATATACCTATTTAGTTTACTTCCCTCTAAAATATATTTTTAGTCACAATACTTATATTTTTCTCTATTTTCCTTTATGGATTGACCTTTGTAATTATGCAGTAATTTAACTCATGCATTTTAGTATCTTCATTTAGTTTAAATGTTAGCTTCTCCTTTTAGTACTTTAACAATATAACTAGAAATTATTTACTTTTATATGTTAATGGTTCATCATATTTATTTGATGATATATGTACCAGTATGTGTTAGTAAAAAATGTAGTTTATTTTTATAAATTTTTGTCTTTCTACTTTTTTAAAAGGTCTCACTCTGACACTCAAGCTAGAGTGCAGTAGCATGATCATAGCACAGTGCAGCCTCAAACCAGCTCAAGCAATCTTTGCAGCTCAGCCTCCTGAGTAGCTGGGAACAGAGACATGTGGCAAATGGCCTGACCAAAGGATAAATGATTTATTTAGCATCTTGATTTTCATCAACACTTTTATATTCTCAAAGCTCCTTTTAAATCTAAGGCTACAGGAAAAAAAAAATTATTTTTTTTGCTAATTTTTTTTTTTGCCTCCTATTAAATCAAAGCATTATGCATGGTGTAACTTAACACGTTGCCCCTAAACTCATGTCTACTGAGAAGTTTGGAATAAATGTATGTTTGTGTTATATTTGATTCAGTCATATGGCACCTGAGCTTTTATTGTAAACTAATTTAAATATTGTTGAAATAGTTGAAATGATAACTAATTAATTTGAATATAGTTTTAATTAATTAACAATTAATTAATTTTTATCAGTTTGCTGGAATTCTAAATATTCTCAGAGAGTCAAGCACTGAAAAATACTGGTTCAAGCTTAAATATATTCATGTAGGTTTCTGGTGTATAAAACTTATGAGATGTATTATAATTGGCTCAAGAAGAACACAGAAATTAGCAAGTCAGAGAAGTAACTGTACTGACTTCTCCAGCCTTGTCTAAGATGCTGGAGTAATGACTGATAGAGGGAGATAGACACCTGGACTATAATTCTTCATCACCGAATTGACCATCAACACCCAAACCCTAAGAGAGAATTAGGGGCGGAAACAACAGCAGAAAGAGGCCAGACCTTGGAGCTTCCTGATGCTAAATACCTGGGGTTTCTAGTTGGAGGAAGTGTGTAGTACGATAGATGTGCATAGCCATAGCAGTGGCACCTGTGTACTGAGAATTGATCGACCTTTTAGAAGCAATGATCACCACATACATAGAAATGCTAGTTTGAAGCCCTAGTTGACTGGTAGGATGTTCACGTCTGTGTATGTGCATACTGGTGGCCACTTTAACTGTATATTCCTACCTGGGTGTGAGCCTAGAGTTAAAGAAGAAGAGATGGAAGGAGGAAAAAGAGAGAATAAAGAAGGGGAAGAAAAAAAAAAGAAGAAGAAAGCACAGATGAGGAGAAACCAGCAAAAGAACTCTGACAGCATAAAAAACCAGAACAGATCAAATCCCTCAAAGGACCACAGTGGAGCTACAGCACATAATTTGCATGAGTCAATCCTATCAACATGCTAATTCAACTTATTGAGGGATGAAGTATTAGGTGTTTATTTCTGGGGTTTGGAACCAGAGCTGAGCACAGTGGGGAAATTGTGTCAGGTTACCTTAATGTGGTTTTATTGGCAATCTAGAAAAGCTGAGCCTTATCAAGCGGCCAGCACATTTGCCTCTGGGGCTGCTGAATGGTAATTACTTTAAGGAGCTTAATTATTTGAATGAAAAATACATGATTCAGTGTCTTAGTACATTTGTGCTGCTATAACAAAATACGTCCAATTGGGTAATTTTATAAATCATAGAAATTTATTCCTCACATTTCTCACATTTCTAGAGGCTGGGAAGTCTAAGATGAAGGCACGAATAGCTTTGGTGTCTGGTGAAGACCTTGATCCTAATTGATAGCACCTTGTTGCTGTGATCTCATGTGCCAGAGGGATGAATCCTATTTCCTCTCATAGCAGAAAAGTGGAAAACAGTAAAGCCACTCACTCAAGTCCTTTTATGAGGACCCTAGTTCTACCCATGAGTGCTCTCTCATAAGCTTATCACCCCATAAAAACTTCACCTCTGGGTACTAGCACATTGGGAATGTAGTTTTAACCTATAAGTTCTGGGAGACATTCAGATCATAGCACCAGTATAGAACTTCTAAGGGCAGAAAGAGAGTGCATACTTGCTTTATTTGTTAATATTATGTCAAGAGGTAGAAGAGTTTCCTAACATGGAATCCACATTAGCATCTCCTTGGGAGCTGTTATGTAATAGTAATAGTGTTGTTGAGCCCAGCTCATAAACAATTAAATCAGAATTCCTGGAGGAGGCATGTGTCTCAGTTTTCAAAGTTCCCTGTTGACGTTTATGCAGTCAAAATAGGTATTTATCATTATAGGCTACTATAAATGTAAATGAGAAGTTATTTAAGGTGTAATCAAATATGTAGTAAGTAAGAGCATTATTATTTTGAATAATGTTTGGGAAGACCTAAACTAGGCTTAGTAGAGGAGAAATATGTGTACTATCACCATATTCTTTCACTTGATTCAGAATTTTGGGGTAAATTTGCATGAGCATCTCCATAATTTTGACATTTCACAGTGTTTATCTCATTTTTTTCTGAGATTGGTGACTCATATTAATATGATATATTAGAAGGTTCCCAGAAACTACACCAATTTAAAGTTAATGATGTAATATACAAAATTCTATTCTAATGGTCTTTCAGTTCTTTGATTGACTCAAGAAGAAAGTTTAAGTTCATTGCTAATATATATTTATCACTCCTGTAACACTGAATGGGAGAGTAAAAAAAGAGGGAAGAGAACTCAGACTAATCTTTGGTGGGTAGTAATATTTAAGTGTAATTTGATAGTATAGTTTCAGTTTCATTGTAGATATTTTTAGAGTTGCATTGTATTTTTTCTAACTGATACTGGATATCCATTTATGATAATGAGTCAATTCAAAGAACAATTTAAAATAAATAATAGGAGAAATAGTATTTATATAAGGAAAAAATGAAAATATTTATCTCATTTCAGATTTTTAAAAATAAACAGAGCCTTTCTGCTCTTTATTAGGTATTCAATTCCAGGAAGGAGTAGCAAGTGAAAGCAGAATGTGCTGAGAAGGAGGGAGCGCATACATTCAGAGGTGTTATACAAAGCTGAGTATCTCTTGTTATCAGTGGATCTCTTCATCCCCTGAGACCATCTTCAAGAAGACCATATAAATTATTGCACCTTAGGATATTCCATGAGGGAGTAGTTGTTGAGCAAAGGAGATGAATATTTCTCTTGTTTTTTTTCTCTTGATCAAAGACTAGATCCCTGGGTCATTCATTCCTTGTACTCTTAAGAACACAACCTTTTAAAATCATGGGTAGGAGGAAAGACATCTTGGGGAGAGGTGAGAGTTTCCAGGCTATACAAATAGTGAGTTAGTCTTTAAACATTCTGGAGCAATCATTTAAAATATATTAAAATTTTTAAAATTCTGGCACCCAGAGGAAATAGTGATATGGTAGTGAGAAGGGAATTATATGAATAGCCATGAAAAATAGAGTGTGGTTACAAAAGTTCTTGTGTTCATATATGTCCAGCTCTATGATAAATCACTTTTAGTCAATAAAGTAAATTTTACCTACCTCAATGAATGTTTATTGAATAAAAGGAAGAAAGACTTGATTATATATAATCAACAATAAATAGGTCATAAGTAAAGAGTTGACATGTTACAAGGGTAGCAAAAATTCTTTTATTTTCAGTTTTTGGCTGGGGCTGGGTTTGAACCTGCCACCTCTGGTGTATGGGGCCAGTGCACTATTCCTTTGTGCCACAACACTGCCCTGGTAGTAAAATTCTTGAACTTTGAAGACTGAAATGTTAAAAAGTGATTTACTCAAGAAAGAGCTTATCTGCTCCTAAGAACTATCTCTGTTAAAATATTAAAATATTAATTTACAAAAATCACCAATGAAGAATTAAAAAAAATAATTCCAGGCACCTGTGGCTCAATCAGCTAAGGCGCCAGCACGTACACCTAAGGTGGCAGGTTCAAATCCCCAGCCCGGGCTCACCAAACAACAATGATGGCTGCAACCAAAAAATGGCCGGGCGTTGTGGTGGGCGCCTGTGTTCCCAGCTACTTGGGAGGTGGAGGCAGGAGACTCGCTTGAGCCCAGGAGTTGGAGGTTGCTATGAGCTGTAATGCCATGGCACTCTACCCAGGGGGACAGCTTGAGGCTCCGTCTCAAAAA
>CAUYQV010015260.1:0-10188 GCA_963574575.1 Galagoides demidoff | reverse complement strand
GGAGCCTCAAGCTATCCCCCTGGGTAGAGTGCCATGGCATCACTGCTCATAGCAACCTCCAACTCCTGGGCTCAAGCGAGTCTCCTGCCTCAGCCTCCCAAGTAGCTGGGACCACAGGCGCCCGCCACAACGCCCGGCCATTTTTTGGTTGCAGCCATCATTGTTATTTGGCGGGTCCAGGCTGGGGATTCGAACCCACCACCTTAGGTGTACGTGGCTGGCGCCTTAGCCGATTGAGCCACAGGCACCCAGCCATAGCCTGAAGATTTTGATGAGACTTTTACATAGGAATGAATGAGGCTGAGAACAGGTGATCATCAGCTTTACAATGGAAAAACTTATCATTTCAAATTTATTTCATAATTAAATAATATTAAAAATTAGAGACAAAAACATTACATAAAAGAAATCTGAAGAAATATAGGAAATGATTAGCAATGCTGTTAGGGAATGTGTAAAATAGGAACTGCCATACCAAAGTGGTAAAGGAAAGTTCTATGTTTTATAATTTACCCTTTGGATAATAAAACCTTTTTCACACCTCAAAAATCTAAGTACACATAATCTTTGAATTTACTTTGGGTTATGTTATTCTAAAAGAAATCCTAAAAAATATGATGTAGGTTAATTCCAGCAAGGGCTTATATTTCTGACTAATGATCTGATATCCATTTATAAAAAAATGACTGCAAATGCACTATATGTAACAAATTATGATTGACATACATATATATGCCTGCGTATCAATCATACAGAAAAGTTTAGTGTAGAGCGTTCTAACCTTTAGAATCAAAATTATGTATCTATATTAGTGAAACTGGGCTGTATTGTAATTCTTTCTTTCCTAAAGAATATTTAGGAATACTCTGTCCTGGGAACTGCTGATATTATGCACACCACCCATGTGCACAAAATATTCACACATGTGCTAAGGGCAAATCCATTTAGAAAACACTATTTAATTGTTGAATAGAACCTTGTTTTATGGCACTGTTAGCTGCAGGCAGGGGAACAATGTTTCTTGGATATAGTTTGCTGAAGGATATGGTAACCAGTTACATATAGAGGCATACCCTGGAGCTATTTTGTGAGACCAAAAAAAGAAGGTGCTTTCCTCCTCCATTGCCATTACCTTTTGATTTGGCTGATTCATCATAAACAAAATCATCTGTTGAGCTCTTAGCTAGGCACACTTCCAGGTACTATAGGAAATACAAGACAGTAGATAAGCGGGTTTAGAGGACCAGTCAATCTCCTTAACTTCAGAATGGCCTAAGGCAGTGGTTCTCAACCTCCTAATGCCACAGTCCTTTAATACAGTTCCTGTAGGTCTCGACCCACAGGTTGAGAACCACTGGCCTAAGGACCATTAAAACACAAAACAAACAAATATGTCCTAGCACCATCTCTGGAGAATTTTGATTCAGTAGGTTTCATGTGACGTGGGCCTAAGCATCTGTATTTCTAAAAGCCCTGCAAGTGGTTAGGATGTGCATGTTGGCTGATAATCAATCACTGGACCAGGGCAAGGAAAGAATTTTAGGATATGAGAGGATCCTTAGGTAGAACAGATGTAATAGAAGGGTCATTTTTGTAATCTTTGCTGTCAAAAGTGCCATAAGCATTATCTATAACAGATGTTCCTTGACTTAGGATTGAGTTGTGTCTTGACAAACACATCATAAGTCAAAAATATGTTATGTGGAATGTGCACTAAATACCCAATAACGTCTAAAAATCATAAGTAGAACCACTGTAAGTTGGGGACTGTCTGTATCACATAGAAAACCATGGACTAATAGAGTGGGAAGGTATTAGGCCCTAAAATGTGTATTATTTCATTGTATCCTTTTTGAATCACTGGATTTAAACTTCTCCCCTCTCTTATTGTACTGAATACTTTCACTTTACATTTTAATTTATTTGTATAGGATGCTGCTGGCCATTTTCATCAAGTGTGGTATGATAATCCTCGGAGCATTTCTTTAAAGGCAGCATATATCCAAAGTTACGGCCTACGGGGCATTGGCGTGTGGAATGCAGATCAACTTGACTACTCTGGAGACATTATAGCCAAACAACAAACTGATGAAATGTGGAATGCTTTAAAACCAAAACTGTGGCAGACATGAACATACATCACACTATTAAAATTTAGAAAAATGATCTATATAAAGAAGATCTAGTTTCTCGAATAAATAAAAATACGTACATTTTTGTCATGTTGTTATTATACTGAGTGGCCATAAAGTTTGTGTGCAGTTTAAATCTTTGTATACTTATGTGTATACTAGAAAAAAATGCTTTCATTCTTGGATTTTGAAAAATACATATTTACATCTTCAGTATTCAGGAACATAAAGGCAAGGAACAAGTCAACTTTATTAATCCTCTATGAGATTTTCAACACTACAATTAGGGAAAACTGCTTTCAGAATTTTAATATGCCAAATTTTCCCCCATATCACTAAAATATACACTTACAAATCAATGTTGATTTTAAAAATATATACAATTTGAAGTGGAAATTGTTTTCTTGGAATAGATACTTAAAAACCTAGACTTTGATCAAACACTGGATGCTACGCCTTTTTTCCCCCAGTAAATCTTAAATTTAAAGCCTGCAATTGAGTGTCTGATACAAATGATCTTTCTGTTTCCTGACTCCTTCTAGTACTCATTATCTCTGAGGTACTTGAACTAAATCTCCAGACACTGAGTGGGGAAAAAAATAGGGGATTAAATATACTCAACAAAAATGCAAGAAGGTGACTTTTAGTATTTTGAATTAATAAGTTAGAGTTACCTAATACTGGCCAATTAAATTATTTCTTGAGATTTACCTGTTACATTTTTTCCATTAGGAGTAATTTGGTGTTGAACTTGGTCCTATTCAATGTCATTTACAATTTTAATTACTTATAGTCCTTCCTTCATAGACATACAGAATTTCTTGGCTAATTTTCTTGGTTAAATTTTTCTTTCTCTACATCTGCATTATACTTTTAATGATCTAAAGCAGTGTTTTTCAACCTTTTTAATCTCTCAGCCTATAGTTAAAACTTCCAAGGCACACTTAAATTGTGCTTTGAACGTCTTTCAAAAATAATTTAATGATCTTTAAAAATTTTCACAGCAGACCTAAGATGCTATCATGGTGCAACAGTGTGCCATGGCACATTGGTTGAAGGTGAGTGGTCTAAAGACACTGATTAGCTTCTTAGCTAGTTAGAGGAATTTTATGCAAAGAATTTTTCTAAAGGTAATGACATCTCTGTTCTCATGAGGCAATAAGAACCACATTGTGTATGTACACAGCTATGATTTAATAAAAAAAAAAAAGAAAAGAAAAACATTGTGCTGCCCTCCTATAAATAGACAGATAAAAATCTGAATCCTCCTACCATTTGATCCTGTAATCCCATTACTAGGCATCTACCCAGAAGAAAAAACTTTTATCATAAGGACCTGTGCACTAAACTCTTTATTGCAGCTCAATTTACAATTGCCAAAATATGGAAACAGCCTAAATGCCCACCAACTCAGGAATGTATTAACAAGCTGCGGTGTGTGTATACTGTAGAATACTATTCTTTTTACATCTTTTGTATTAACCTGGATGGAGGTGGAACACAGTCTTCTTAGTAAGGCATCACAAGAATGGAGAAACAAGAATCCAATGTATTCAATTCCAGTACTGAAGGCAGTAGATGAGCTCACACAAGGTGGGGGATAGGGGAATGAGAGCAGGGAGAGGGGAGGAAGTGGGGGTAGGGGTCACAGTGCATGGCACAGCTCTTGAGGGTGAGACACAATTATAAGAGGAACTTTAACAAATGCAATCAGTGTAACCAAATTCTTTGTACCCTCAATGAATCCCAAACAAAAAGTGCATCCATTGCATTTCACTGCTGCTGGAAGATGATGAGCATTTCTTTGTTCGTTGGCCATTTGTCTGTCTTCAGAGAAGTTTCTGTTCAAGTCTCTTGCCCACAAAGAAATGGGGTTGCTTGTTCTTTTATTATTGATTGAGTTCTCTGTAGATTCCAGTTGTCAGACCTTTGTCAGAATCCTAACATGCAAAAATCTTCCATTCTGAAGACTGTTTGCTTTAGTTGTAGTGCTTTTAGCTGTGCAGAAGCTGTTAAGCTTGATCAAATCACAGTAATTTATTTTTGGTGTTGCTTCATTTGTGGAGGGGGGGGCCGCAAGCAGGGGAGACTGTCTTATGAAATATTTACCCAATCCAATGTCTTCAAGCATTTTCCCTGCACTCTCTTCTACTATTTTTATAGTTTCATGTCTTAAATTTAATGGATTGACAAATTAACACCAAATTGTGTTATATGTATACCATGGAATACTATTATTCAATCATTAAAAAAGATGGAGACTTTTACATCTTTGATGTTTACATGCATGGAGTTGGAACATATCCTTAGTAAAGTATCTCAAGAATAGGAAAAAAGTATCCATTGTACTCAATACTGTTATGAAACCAATATATAAACACACATTCATATGAATGATAAAACACAAATACAGTCTAGGAAGAAGGAGAGGGGAGGGGAAGGTCATGTGGTGGAATCTCACCTAATGTGCACAATGCCAGGGTACACTTCAAAATAACTAAGAATAAGTTACAAATGTCTTATCACAAAAAATAAGTGAGGTGATGGTTATGTTAATCAGTTCGATTTAAGCACTCCATATTGTATATCAAATCATCACCTTGTATCCCTTAAATTTATACAGTTATGCTTTAATAAAAAATAAAAAAAAAATCCTGCATCCTTGAACTCTGGATCACATAAGTTGTGCCCGTCCCTAAATGTTCCACCCTCCAATTTGGAAGAAATAATGATTCAACCACCTGTTATAAGAATATTACATTTCCTATTTACACAATTGTTTGTAACAGTGAAACCAACCATTTCTATAGCATATGTTGAGTCTCTATTGCCTTAGAGTCTAAAACACATGTATAAAAACATTTAAATTCTTAGGTACTACCCTCTACCATAGCCTGGATGCAAGTTCATTATCTCAGTTCTTTTATACTTTCAGATTTATTTCAAGTAAGATATAATAAACAAATTATGTTTCTATTTGCATGCAGACATATTAGTATTTATCAAAACATTTTTGTATTTTATGTAAATTATACATCAAAAAACTTGACTTAAAACATTTTTATTTATAATTAGGCTTTAATCATATTAGCTCTTAAATTTTAAGATATTAAAAATGAAAATTATAAAATATAGTACTGTAAAACAACAAGTAATAGACTTAAAACCTTAAAAGAAATGACCAGTTGCCATTTTGGGTTAGATCACATGTAGCATTTCCTCAAACATTTTGTAATACCCACATAAAAAGTGAAGAAAGGTAAATGTTATGGTTTATATAAAACATACCAAGGAGAATAATGGTTAAACGCATCTGTTGAACTAAATAAACTTTTCAACAAATAAAACTTAACCTACCTAATTGAGATGGTAGAGATGGATTAATTTTCTTCTGTGCCAGTTCAGCTTTCAGTGTTCGTAAGTCTGAAACTGCTTGTTTTCTCATCTATGAAAAGAATTATCTTTGAAAAATCAGCTTCTCTTTACCCTTCTAAAAGTACACAGCTGCCATGTAAGTAGGGTTTTTGTAACTGCTTCAACTGTCTTCTCTCCCTGGCCTTCCCCTGACTTCCTTACCGCTGGATTGCCATGGTAAACGTGCAGATCATAAATCTTTATTTACTTCTAGATATGCTAAGAGATCATTTCCTTTATTAATATATAGGAACAATACAATTGAATTCTTAAAACTAGAATGAAAAAGAATTTTGTTTGCCTAACTTTCACAATGTGTTCTTAATGTGTAAAGAGGACAGTATTTAAAAAAACCCAAAATACAAAAAAAAAAGCCAACCGCCCCCCCCCAAAAAACAAAAACCCTTAATTCCTAGCCCTCAGAACTGGAGAGATATTTAAGAAATATAATAGTGTTTAGTCTGTGGCAAGCACTCCTCTGAATGTATTAGCCCCTTTGATTTTGTCAAAAAAAATATTGAGGCAGATACTATTATAGTATTTACCTGCATTTTATAGATGAGGAAGCTGAGACCCTCTAGAACAGTGTTTTTCAACCTTTTTTATCTCATGGCACACTTGAACATACTTGGCAACAAGTCAACATGCTTGACTTCTATGGCACACTGAAGTTATGTCGATTAAAAAAAAAAAAGGAGTGAAAGAATATACTTACTGTGCTTTGAACTTCTTTCGAAAATAACTTAGTGATCTTTAAAAATTTTCGAGGCACATCTAAGATCCACTCGCGGCACATCAGTTGAAAATCACTGCCCTAGAAACTAAATTACTTGCTCAAGGTATGGACGCGTTTAAGTAGCAAGCGGTATAGTGGGGATTGAAACTCAAACCACCTGAGAGCAGAGGCCTGGCCAGTCGTCTGGACCCGCAGCATGAGCAGCCCCCGGGAGCAGCTTGAAACCAAGACTCTCAGGCTTCACCCAGACCTACAGAGTCAGTTCCTGCATTTTTTTTTTTCTTTCAGGATAACAGAGATTTTATTAAGAAAGAATAAAGACATAGTTCAGAGTATTGCTCAAAAGAGTTGGAAATGGGTCCCTCTCATGAAGGAGCAGAGGTGTCTGAGAGACGTAGACAAAGGCCTGCAGGGGTATTAAATATTTCATTTAAAACTGGCTGCAAGTCTTTCCCAGTTGCTGCACTTTTTAAACAGGATCCCCAGATGATAGCACGTTAAACTTTGAGAAGCACTAATTATGCTCTATTATCTGGAATAAATATGGTTGCAACTGACTTAGGGTAGGTTTTCTGCCCCTCAGTTTTGAATCTTATAGGTAGAGTTACTGTGGGAAGATCATTCTGGAATAAATAAATACTTCTTATTACTATGATGTCTTCATGTGCCAATCAGTCACTATGGTTAAATATAGGATTTCCCCCCCTCCAATCTGTAAGTTAAAACTTTGTTCTCTTTTTTCCCATTTTACGTGTCTCTACTATTTTTGTACTAAAAGTTGTAATTTGGGTTCAAACCATAAGTCGTATTTATAAGGTTAAAATATACCAAGATAGTAGGATCTAATGTGCGTGCTTTTCAGAAGAAAAGAACATTATGGAATCATAATTAAAGGCTCTGGGAGTATTTTCATTACTCATTTCTACCCACTCATTTTTTGTTAAGTGTACAAGTTTCCATACTGGCTTCCTCTCCATATATTAAATACACACAATTTTCCTTAATTGAACAAATTATTGTACTTTTCAAGCACATGCTGTGTAAGAATGTTTAACTGGCTGGGCACAGTGGCTTATACCTGCAATCCCAGCACTTTGGAAGGTTGAGGCAGGAAGATCTCTTGAGTCTAGGAGTTTAAGACCAGACTGGGCATCATAGTGAGATCCCATCTCTACAAAAAAATTTAAAAATTAGGCAGGAGTGATGGCACATGTCTATAGTCCTAGCTTCCTGGGGGTATCACTTGAGCCTAATGTTTGAAGTTACAGTAAGCTATGACGCCACTGGACTGCAGCGTGGGTGACAGAATGAGATCCCATCTGAAACAAACAAAAATTATCCTCTGTTCTTTTCCTTCTCTGTATTTTCAGTGTTAAGCTTTTTAGTGCCGACCCAGGGTTTATCCTTAAGAATAGGGTTAGTGAAAAGAATCTTGAACTGCACTGGCCAGTACAGTAGCCAGTTGCCATATGTAACTCTTAAATTAACTAAAATTAAATACACTTTAAAATTCAGTTCCTAGCCATACAAACTACATTTCAAGTTCTCAATATCCGTGTTGTGGCTAACATTTCAGAAGGTGCAGGCACATAACATTACCACAGAAAGTTCAGCTGGACAGTCTAATTCTAGAAAGGGGTCATTGTGTGTCATTAAGCTGTTTCTGATTAAAGAGATTAATTGAGAGCATTCATATAATTATCATTCTTATTTTTTCTCCTGTCCTGTGTAGATACTTTCTTGAAAATGTATAATCCTCCTCTGTCCAACAAAAGAGCTTTTGAAGACATCTGTACTTCCATGATAATTCCTATGATGTGACTAATTATTTACAATTCTTTTTTTTTTTTTTGAGACAGAGTCTTACTATGTTGCCTTCGGTAGAGTGCTGTAGCATCACAGCTCACAGCAACCTCAAACTCTTGGGTTTAAGCGATTCTCTTGCCTCAGCCTCCCATGTAGCTAGGACTACAGGCACTCACCATAATGCCCAACTATTTTTTATTTTTTGGTTATTGTTGTTGTTGTTTGGCCATCCTGGGCTGGATTCGAACCTACCAGCTCTGGTGTATTCGGCTAGTGCCCTAGCAGCTGAGCTATAGGCACCAAGCCGATGTTCACAATTCTTATCATATAAATAAAGTATGCCCGGAAACCTCTAGAAACATCTATTACACAAAAGATCCCATGGGGGTAACAAAGTTAACTAAGCCTTTGCCTGGATGGAAATGTAGAGTAAGAAGACTCACGATTCATAATTTAAAAATCAATGGAATACATATATATGAAAATAGCCAGAGAGAATAAAATAATTACCCCAAAATAGAGGAAATAATTAAATAGGAGTTCAGAGGACAGCTCAATGTTTTGTCAGGTTTATTTATGAATAACTTCTAATACAGGCAAACTACTTCCTTTAAAATATCATTTTGAGACTACCCTGACTCACAGAGTCCTTTTCCTTTAATTTTTCTTAGTGAAATTTTAGTTCAGCCTTGTTATAACATGCATCTTTTCACAGGATTTAGTTTCTCTTCTTTCATTTTTTTCACTCCTGTTCTTTATTGTTAAGGTAACAATTTTAAGACAGTTGATCCTGACTACCCTGTGGACACACAAAGTTAAAACACCAAAATGTTTTATTTCAAGATAAATGTTATAGTCTGGCTAGGAGAAATGAAAATTACCTTAACTTCTATTATGAGTTTCATTTTGTCAGTATCCAGTTTTCTCTTAAGTTGGTCAATTGCATGCTGGACCTCAGTGATCTGGATTATTAAATAATTCTGTGTGAAATATATGAAGACTTTTATTTAGCATAACACCTATACATGTTTATTTTTGACTATCTGGTAAACAAACTGTGACACGATCACATCAAAAGACCAAATCATGAAAATAACCTATTCCCAGAAAATAAACTTATTGCTTTAAAGTAAATTACTATTCCTTTTGCATTCTCTTGGTTTCTTGCATTTTAGGGACCATTTTCTCTTTACTACATTTTTTATTTACTTTTATAAAAAGGAGATATGTATAAAAGCTACCATTAAATTAGCATCATAAGAACCAACAACTATTACTATGAAAGGAATACATTAGCTTTAAGGTATGAGTAATCCTTTAGAAACTGGCATAATGCTTTATCAGCTGAGTCAGATTAGAATTATTTAAAAATAGTTGATAATGAAATACTATGTTTTATATAAGGAAATCTATTTAATACAAGAAAACTTATTTAAAATAAAAAGACACTTGGTTACTTTTATCCAGAAAAATGTCTAAGGTATGGTAGTCCTTACCAAAGAAGTTAAGAATTTTAAACTGCCTTCGTGAAAAAAAATTCTCATATTCAACTTGAAAAAGAACAAGATAAAGTATTGGCTTTGCCAACAAATTATCAACTACTATGGAAAACCACTATTTGAGCATATTGAATTCACAAAAGTTATCTAAAATAGTAAACTTTTCATCTTGTCTAAAGTTAAATCCTTAATCATAATTAATGTTTTAAATTTGTTTTTGAATGAGTAGGATTACTCCAATAAAAATCAAATTGTAAGTGGCCTCTGGAATTTTTTTTTCATTTCCTAGTGTGTAGTAAGCCTTGGAAGTTTTTTTTTCTTTGCTGTTAAATATATGGTAGAATTTCTCAATAATAAAATAAACACCAGGTCTCTGATCTCAAGACTATCTCAAGAAAAAATGAATTGATCAAAATTTCATAATTTCTTTTTTTTTTTTTGAGACGGAGCCTCAAGCTATTCCCCCTGGGTAGAGTGCCATGGCATCACAGCTCATAGCAACCTCCAACTCCTGGGCTCAAGCGAGTCTCCTGCCTCCGCCTCCCAAGTAGCTGGGACCACAGGCGCCCGCCACAACGCCCGGCCATTTTTTTTTTTTTTT
>CAUYQV010015259.1:0-22206 GCA_963574575.1 Galagoides demidoff | reverse complement strand
GCATAGTATTCCATGACGTACATATACCACAGTTTGTTGATCCATTCGTGGATCAATGGGCACTTGGGCTTTTTCCATGACTTGGCAATTATGAATTGGGCTGCAATAAACATTCTGATACAAATATTTTTGTTGTAATGTGATTTTTGGTCTTCTGGGTATATACCTGATAAAGGAATGGCAGGATCAAATGGCAGGTCTATTTTTAGTTCTCTAAGTGTTCTCCAGACGTCTTTCCAACACCCTTTTAAAAGGTTTTCCGCATGCGCTATTTCACTATTCAATCCCCACCCAGAGTGATAATTAAATAGGAAATTCAACCCCTTTTCAATTAGAATAGCCTAAAAGGCACAAGATCTGGCCCCTGTGCTCCCTCTGGCTTCCCCCTCCAGCACTCCCATTTCATACTCTTCTTAACTAGGCTGTTTTCTTCTGTGAAATGTGATATGCAAAATGGCCTCACTGAGGCTCAGCTCTCTGAAGTGCAGCTGGAAGTCACTCCACAAAGGGTTCCCTCCACAACCTGCAGCCCTACAATGCAGGGACTTCCCCTAAACCATTGTGCTAGGCCAAACCATCATAGCCACAACATCCTGCAAAACAGCTGGACCATGCTGGGGCTATAACTACTACACAGCAGCCTTGAACTACAGGAGCCTTGAACTATAGCCTCGTGTACCAAGCCAGCCTCCTCCAGCAATGATCATTCTTTCAGAACAACTTGAATAATCACCCTCAGCATCTGTTTAAAAGTATCTATTCCCTTTCTCCTCCTTGGGGCAGTTTGGCTTCCAGCCAAAACTGTGTCTCTGAATTGCAGTTCCTGAGTCCAGTAAATGCCTTGACTTGCTCCTTTGCAGTTTGGTCTTTGGCATCTTGGTTGACACTGTGGCATTACTGCTTCTCCCCAGATGCTTCCCACAGCTCACTGAGTCCTTCTTCCTTCTTACTAGGACACCTCCACGGCCACCCTGGCTTCTGAAGGTGCTGACCTTCACCCTCAGGCATGCTGTAGCTCCCCACAACCTTCCATTCCTCATAGCAGTTTTCACTGCCCATTCATTTGTTTAAGGGCACACTATGTCATTCCTATCCCTTCAGTTTCTATGATAACTACAGCATCACCAGACACATAGGTATACAGAATTGACTGTGTGAACAAGTAGACTTATTGCAATTCTCAAACCCTTTTGGTTACTCTAATTTGCCTTACTCCTGAACTCTTTAGTGAATTTCACCAGTATATTTGTAAAAAATAATTCAACATTTCAAATTTCCTCTCAGATTGCATGTGAAAACCCCACACTGTACCCCAGAAGTGCATTAATGTACATAGTTACCATTCAACAAAAAAAATAAAAAAAAATTTCAAATTTCCATTGTGAATGAAACTACTTTTCTTCCTGCTCTTCCTTGCTTGTGTGGTAATGAAAATGATGATACTGGAATTTTACTCTTCAGTAGGTCTTTGGTCTCGGGGATTTGAAGAATGGACCCATGGACCACAGATCAGTGGCAAGACAGGATTTTTATTAGACAAAGGAATACAGAAGAAGTAAAAAACACCAGAGCTTCTGGAAGGGGGAAGGAACTAACTAGGAGTCTCTATGTGGGCTCTTTATCTAAGGGGTATTAGGTCTTGAGAATTACAGTTGGCCAGGACTTGGTAGGTGAAAAAATATCTTTTCAAACTGAATTAGTGCATTAACAAATGAATGGATGTAGTTCTTTCTCCACTAGGGCAAGGTTATCAGGTCCTCACAGTTTGTTTCTGAGAAGGAATTAGGGTGTGTGCTCCCTACACAAGGTGGAACCACCCAAAAAACCATCTCAGACTGCTTTGTTCATGATCTTATTAGAGCCCAGAGGGTATGTATTGAAAAAGGCAGTCTGTTTGTGTCTGGAAATGGGGGTCTAACCTCTGAGATCACCTGGACCTAGAGAAAGGGGCTCCCTGTCCAGCCCAGAGTGGTCAATCCTGTATAAATGGGACTGGAGAGCCCAGGAATGTGAGAAGGGCAGTATCCTGCACCTTCTAATACTGCTGTGATGTCTAAGTGTCTAAGAGCTTATGAGACATGTAATCTTCTTCCCTGCCCTCCTGATAGCAAACAAAACTATAATCATGGGTCTGTACTACCTAGTTCATTAATGTTCTGTGGTGATGCACACAAGTTCATGCCCATTGGTGTGACAGAGGTTCACAAGTGGAGGCTGTCAAGCCATGAAAATATAGGAAGGAAGTGTCTAGGGGGAATCCACCTGACTGTCAAACCATGAAAATACATGAAGGAAGCTTAAATGCATGTCCAAGTGACAGAAGCCTACCTGAAAACCATATAAAACATTGTATGGTTCCAATGGTGTGACATTCTGGAAAAGGCAAAACTCTCCAAACAGTATAAAGATCACACAGGATCTTTTAGTAGAGTGATGTGAAGTGAAGCATAGAAAGGCAGAGCATGGAGGGCTTTTAGGGCAGGGAAATTTCTCTGTCTGGGACTGTGATCATGGATACATGTCATTACATATGTCTCCAAACCCACAGGATGTACAAGAGTGAGCCTCAGTGTAAAGTAGGAACTCCACACAATGTTGGTGCATCAACATAGGTTCACTGGTGGTCACAAGTGTTCCACTCTGCTGGGAGATGCTAATGATAGGAAATGCTATATTGTGGGGGAGGAACACCAGGGAGTATATAGAAAGTCTGTGTATCTTCCTCCCAATTAAGGATATTGTGAATCTAAAACTGCTCTTAAAAAATAGAAATGAGTTGTAAAAATACAGAAGGAAAAAAATCCAATAATACTGTGAACGGCCCTGGGCTCCTCCCCTGGGGTATGCTTTGGGTATTCCCCAGATTTGGATTACAATCCATTGATGGTGTTGACCAGTCTGCACAGGTTTTTTGATGAGCAAAGAAGGTTGTGGATCACCTCCTGAGAGATCCTAGCTTCTTTGCAAGAGGGTTGTTGGTCAACATACATTTCCTGGTCAGCAGGTTACTATCAGCAATGCCCATAGCTGAATTCAACAGGTGAGCCTGTGGCCTAGATGATCTTCACTGACACTCTAAACTCTCAGTGCTTAGAAACAACTCATTAAGTGACCACCCAAGGAATTAACAGACTAGCTGGCATACTGAGATGATCAACATTAGGAACTAGCATCATGGAATAAAAGTTGAACTCAGTAACTTTTTAAAAACATGGTTTTTTTTGTAGTATCAGGGTTTCTTTAAGTTGTCCAGATTGGTCTCAAACTCCTCAGTTCAAGAAATCATCCTGTCTTTACTTCCCAAAGTGCTAGCATTATAGGTATTGAGCCCCTATGCTCAGTCCACTCATTATTACATGCATTCAATTCATTTCTCAGATGGTCAGTTCCCCAATGTAGCATGCCTGTTTTGAATAGTCTAGTGTTTGGAAAACAGTAGAACATACAAAAATATAGAGCTTGTTGCATAAAGACAAAGAACATTAAATAATGGTATCATTCATAAGAGATAACTTCAATGAGAAAATGCATTTAATAAAGATTATAAATGAGCAGGACATGCCACTGCCAGGATTTCCACTTTTGACCAACATGGAGTAAAAGGCATTACATAGAACTTCATGCCTGGAACAACTAAAGTACTAGACATAATGTATTTCAAAATGGTTCTAAAGATATTGAACATTGGGTAATAAAGTACAGTAATCTCTGATATGAACAACTAATGAAATAAGACTTAGCAATCGACTAACTTTATGTCTGAAAGTTTCCAGGCAATGATACAGAAAGGAGGGTCCAGATGGAACCAGATTGTCTTGCTGCACTGAGAAAATAGATCTTAGACTTAGGGAGATCAAAACAGCCAGAATTCACAGGTTGACTCCAATGAAAAGAGAACTGCAGATAATGAGAAGTCTGGAGAACAGAAAAGGGTTCTCCTTGAAGTTTCAGCTGAGAACTAATGAGTACAAACATGTGCTGGAAGAAATTACCCAATGCTGTGAAAAGAACCACCTGAAAGAATTAAGAAAAACAACCTTAAAAAGTCACACAGGGCAGGGCATAATTCCTACTAAAACTAGTCATACAAGAAAATCTCATTTTAAAGTTTCTTGAGTGGAACCCTCAGAATTTTTCCTCAGTTATTGTGAACAATTAGTCCTAAGCTAAATAAACAAGGACTAAAGGATTAATTAATGTCTAAGGAAACCATAGCTCAAAATAGTTGAAGGATATTTATAGAAATAAAAATTTTGTATGTCTTTGTATTTATTTATTTATTTAAAATAGTTCATTGATAAATAATGAGTATATACATAAGATGTGCACAGTGAGGCACTGATACATGTATGCATTGTGTATTGATTATTTTAATCAAATTAATTTACATATTAATCACCACCCACACTGTACATTAAGTCCTTAGGATTTATTAATTTTATAAGTGAAAGGTTATTTCTTTCATCCAACATCTCTCCATTTCCCTCATCTCCTAAACCCTGGCAAACACCATTCTACTCTGTAGTTTGACTTTTTTGTATTTCATATATAAATGAAACCATATAGTACTTTCTGTTTCAAGCTTATTTCACTTAGCATAATTTCCCTCCAGGTTTATCTATGTAGTCATAAATGGCAGGATATTTTTTTCATGCATGAATAATATTTTAATATATGTGTATATGCATGTGTATTACCTTTTCTATGTCTATTCATTTTAAGTGGACCCTTAGATTGATTTCTAAGTATCTAGGCTACTGTGAATCATGCTGTAATGAACACAGGAGTACAATTATCTCTTGCAGGTCCTAATTCCACATAGCTCAGGTGTTAGTACACTGGTATTGTGAAAATAATTTTTTAAAATACAATCATCAAAAATGTAAAATTTAGTTCTTGGTTGGCCTTCAAAGATTCTCAGTCATGTAAGGAATCAGAAAAATGTAAGCAATAAATGAGAAAAAAATCAATCAAATGAAGCAGACTCAGAAATAGCATAGCTCATAGAATTAGTTCACAAGGACATAATTCCCAGGTTACTGCAAATATGTTTCATAAACACAATAATCTAGAGGAAAATGTAAACATTCTAGGCATAAACATAGAAGATGAACAAAAAGACTAAAATCAAATTTCTAAATATAAAAACTATAATGTCTGAGACTTAGGTGGAATAAATAACAGATATTGCAGAAAAATGCATTAATGATTTTGGACATAGTAATTGAAGATATCCAAAAAGAAACCAAGAGGCAAGATATTTTTAGAAATAAATAGTGAAGTGGAAATTTGTGGGAAAACTTCATATGGTCTATAATTAGACTCTTTGGAAGGTGGGGTAGAAAAGAGTATTTGCAAACAAATGGGAAGAAAGAACATTACCTATAGAGGAAGAAAGATAAGAATATCCTCAAATATAATGTTGAAAACAATTCCAGTCAAAAGGCAGAGGAATAGCAAGAAACAAAAAAATATTGTAAATCAAGAATTCTTCACCTAGCAATAATATTTCCTACAAATTAAGTGAAAGAAAGAATTTTTTTTTTAAGATATTATAAGTCTAAATGAAGGTATTTCCAGAAGAAATGCACTATGAGAAACTTTACAGATAGTATTTCAAACAAAAAGGGAAATTATACCATTTGGGAAACTAGAACTATGTGAAAAATGGCAATCATCCAAAATGGTAACTAATTGGCTAAAAGTAATATTTTTATTAAAATGTTTTAAAAAGATAATTGGCAAACATAATTTTAAGATATTATAAAAGTTTCAACAGTAGATAAGGAAGAATACCATTGTAGGGTATTAAATATATGTGAAGTAATATATTCTATTACCTGAAAGTAAATTGCGATAGGTCAAAGCTATAACTTTAAGAAACAACTAAATAACACCAGAAGAAAGTATAGATAAACCAACCCAAAAGAAAAAAATAGAATAAAACATGCTTAGTTTACTAAAAAAAAATATGAAAAATTTAAAAAAGGGAACAAATTGAACAAACAATGGTGGTGGTGGTAGCCACCACCCAGCCATGGTAATAAGCACATTGGATTTAAGCATCCTAAACACCACAATTAAAAAGAAGATGTGATAAGATTGTATAAAAAAGTAAAATCAAACTAACCATATGATGTCTATAATAGTAGCAACATACAGAGAAGTAATAATACCAAACAACTGACCTTCCTTACCCTCAGTACAAACAATGAAGAAAAGTATTATAAAATACCAAGGTGATGAAAGAGAAACAAAAGTTAATTTCCAGTAAAAGAGCCTTTCAAAAATAAAGATGAAATAAAAACACGATATGCAGGCACAATGGGGTCTGAAGACCCCATTCTTGGCAGGGGAGGGCACCCCCAGAAAAAGGGAAAATTAAAAAGTGAGCTGAAGGAGTTGGAACAAAGAAGAGTCAGCTAGTTTACCTTTAAGATAGCCATTGCTAAATTTCTTATCTGAACAATCTTCTGGCCTTTTCTGAAACTCTGGCCTTTTGGGGATACAGCTTACACAAATACCCCTGCTGAGTCTGTGAGCACTCTAAGGAAGAAAATGGCCATAAAAAAAAGACTATGTCAAGACCTAAGAAAGATAGATCTTCTAGCTCATTTCCTGACCATTAAACAGACAAAGCAGATACCCACTGTGGAGATTTGCATTTGACTGGGGCAGAGACCAAGGGAACAGCTCAAGCCCTAAGGTATGAGAGGCCTTACATCCCTATCACAGAGGAAAATCCTCTGTGGTGGTGATGAGAGGAAAATGCCTCACTCCCACCGATTCCTCAGAGGAGATTAATGCCAGTGGCATTTTACTCCACAGTTAAATAGCAGGGTTTAACAACTCCTTATGAATCTGTGTGTGTGACTCCAGACAGGAAGCTTCCCCTATACAGCTCAAGTTTCAGATTCCTCAAAACTTCTCAAATCCTTAAAGTTAATAACAATAATAATAACAATAATAGGAGGTGATATGCTCACTCAGAGAAACTGCTGGTGTCTTTGTTCCCTCCCTCAGCTTATCACCTGGGCAAAGACATTTGAGTAAAAGCTGAGTGGAACAGAGACTTGAGGCCACTCACTGGAACCCCCAAACAGGCAGTAGTCCCCTGAGCTCCCACATTTGAAAGTTC
Source organism: Galagoides demidoff (assembly GCA_963574575.1). Lineage (NCBI taxonomy): Eukaryota > Metazoa > Chordata > Mammalia > Primates > Galagidae > Galagoides > Galagoides demidoff. Next base: position 15,068 of record CAUYQV010015259.1, on the reverse strand, counting down.
TATTCTGTATCTTGTGTCTCTTTCTTTATCTTTGTCCCTACCTTTATATTTCTTCAGTTGGTCGTGCCAGTTCCATAGGTCTTAGCAGACCATGCCCCCACAGTGGGACTCCCACATCATAGATAAAGTTACAGAATAGTTTTTAAGTAAATCCTCATTCAAGTTCTTTCAGCTGAAATAAAATGACATGAGGAAATAATTTTAATACAGACCTAAAGAAACTGAGAACACTGAAAAAGATAAATATGTGGGATAGATATAAAAATTACATTAATGTACTTTTGGCAATTTCTTAATTAATTTCTTTAAAACATATAATATTTCATAAAGTAAATTTTTAAATGTACAAAAAGATTGATAGCATATCTAGAATAATATATATGACAATAAGTGGAAAGTGAGGAATAAAAAATAGATCTATATTTGAGTAAATTTTCTGTATTTAACAGAATTTAGTGTGAATCTGAAACAGGCTGTGATAAAATGCACATCACAATGCCTAGAACAAATAACCAATAAGAAAATAAACTAAAAAATAGTACAAATATAAGAAAGAAACTGAAAAAGTACACTAAAAATATTTTTATCTTAAAAGAATAAAGAACAAAAAAGCACGTGATATATAAAACTTAAAAGGCAAAATGTAAATACAAATCCAATAAGAATTATTACACTAAATGTGAATGTCTAACATCCTAATCACAGGACAAAGATTGGCTTAAAAAATCAATTTCTAACTAAATGCAACTTGAGGATCAACGTTAAATTCAAAGATACAAATAGAGTAGAACCTCAGTAATTTGGCCACCCAGAGGACTATAACAAACTAGTCAACATAAGAAATTAGGCCTACTGTACTGATACACTGGTACATACATGTGGTGCATGTCTGGTCTATGAAAATTAAGTCAACTTTAAGGAGGTGGTCAGTGTAGAGGAGGTCAAATATAAAGATTCTATCATATGTTAAAAATAAAAAATGGGTAAAGATATACCATGAAATCAATAACAATAAAAGAAGAGGAGTAGTATTATGGTTTGTTTAGTCCTCAGGGGTCATGTTGAGATTTGATCATCAGCGTTGGAGGTAGGGACTGGTGGGAGGTGTTTGGGGCATAGGGACAAATCCCTCATGAATGATTTGGTGCCATTCTCACAGGAGTGAATGAATTCATACTCTTTGCTCTGTTCAGAACGGGTTGTTGAGAAGTGCCTGGAACCTCCTCTGCTTCATCTTTCAGTTCCTTTCTCGTTCTCTTTCATAACAGCTCCCATTTCCTGTCCACCATGAGTGGAAGTAGCCTGAAGCCCTCAACAAACACAGATGCAGGTGTTATGCTTCTTGTACAACTTACAGAACGATTTGCCAAATAAAACTATTTTCTTTATAAATGGCCCAGACTCAAGTATTCCTGCAGGGGTCCTCAGACTTTTTAAATAGGGGGCCAGCTCACTGTCCCTCAGACCATTGGAGGGCCAGACTGCGGGCTCCAGGATGAGTCGGCTGCTAAGCAGGACAGGCAGGGGCTGCAAAAACACCCGGCAGGCCGGATAAATGCTTTATAACAACCTGCTTTATAACAACACCTGCTTTATAACAACACAAAAGGACTAAAATGAGTGGCAAAATATCACTAGAGGAAAAAGGGGGATAAAGTATAATAAAAGGTCAATTCCAGTATATGTACCTAATAAAGGAGCCCCAAAATACATAAAGCAAAACTTCATAATTGAAAACAGAAATAGTACTATTATTATTATATAATAACTACAGTTTAAAATTCCATCAATATGTAATATATGGGAACTTCGTTATAACCCTCTCAGTAGCATATAGAACAAGCAGATAATACTCAACAAAGATATAGAGAGTTTAAATCACAGTATCAGTCAACTTGATCTAACTGACCTTATATAAAATACCACCCAATGACAACAGAATATGTTATTTTCAAGTAAAGAAAATTACAACACAATCTAACAAAATTAACATCATGTACCAAAAGCAGTGCTTAGAAGGAAAATCTGACTTTAAATGACTGTAATAGGATATTAAAAGTCTTCCAATCAATAAGTTAAATTTATAACTTGAGAAATTAGACAAGTAGAAAAATATTCAACTCAAAGAATAAGGAAAGGAAGAAAGAATAGAGCAGAAATTAGTCATATGCAGAAATAAAGTAAATAATAAGACAAGCAATGAAAAAAATTGTTTAAGAAAATCAACAACATTGACAAACTATTCCTAAATTGACCCAAATAATACATATGTACTCAAAATAATAAAGCAAATAATCAAATAAAGGCAATAATCAAATTATGGACCAAGAGAAAATAAAAGAATTATAACAAAATACTACAAAACTGTTTAGTAAATCAGACTACTTTGAAAATATGGACAAATTATGAGAAAGACAAAAATTAGAAAAATCTAATGCAAGAATAAATAGAATGTCTGAATAGATCTACAACAAATAAAAAAATTAAATAGTTAAAATTTTCTTACAATGAAAAGCTGAGTTCTACGTGGTTTCAAATATGAATTCCATAAAATATTTAAAGAAAAATTGTATCAGACCTTCACAAATTCTTTGAAAGAGATTGCTCTTATTATGAGAGAAATATTATCCTGGTAGACAATGCTAAACAATGACAGCATAAGAAAAGAAAAATAGAGGTGGATATCCCTCAAGAATTTAGGTCCCTTAATCCTTAATAACATAGTAACAAAATGAATTTAGAAATCTACAAATAGACTATACATTGTGAAAACTTGGGATTTATCCTAAAAATCTACTTAAATGAAAGCTATGGCAAACTCGTAGCTAACATCAAAACTAATGGTGAAAGACTGAAATATTTTCTCCCTAAGATTAGGAAGAAGACCAGGATACCTACTACTGTCATGTACTATCAACATTGTGCCATTTAGGGCTTTGCAGAGTCTATAGCAGCAAGAATTCCTCACCAGATGCATTCCTTCCGGGACCTAATCAAATTAAAAAACTTCTGCATAGCCAAGGACACAATCAAAAGATCAACTAGCCCACACAATGGGCAAAAATATTCTCATGCTATGCATCTGACAACAGACTGATAAAAATAATCTATGAAGAACTCAACCAAATCAGCAAGAAATAAATAAACAAACAACCACATTCAAAAGTGAGCAAAAGACATAAAGAGAAACTTTTTCAAATGAAGATATACTAATGATCAACAAACACACACATGAAAAAAATGTTCAATGTCTCTAACCATTAGGGAAACTTAAATCAAAATCATATTGAGATCACCTAACTCCAGTAAGAATGGCTCATATTAAAAAGTACCAAAACAAAAGATGTTGGTGTGGATGCGGAGAGAAAGAAACTCTTACACAATATTGGTGGGACTGCAAACTAGTATAACCTGTATGGAAAACTGTGAAGATACCTCAAAAATTTTTAAGTAGACCTACCATTTGTTCCAGCAATCCCATTTCTTGATATATCCCCAAAAGAAAAAGGTAATTTTATAAAAAAGATACCTGCTTTATAGTAGCACAATTCACAACTGCAAATATATGGAAACAACCCAAGTGCCTATTAAGACATGAATGGATTAATGTGGTATATGCATACCAGGAAGTACTATTCAGTCACAAAAAATGTCAATACAGTATATTTTGTGACAACTTGGATGCAACCAAAAACTATTCTAAGGGAAACATCACAAGAATGGAGAAACGAACACTTGTACTCAATAACAAATTGAAACTTATTGATCAATGCTTGAGTGCACATATGGAAGGAAATCTCAAAAATCAAACTGGGGGAGGAGACAGGAGGGAATGGGTAAATTCACACCTATCAGGTACAGTGTACACTGTTGGGTGAAGGGCACTGATTTTGACTCAATCAAAGTATGCAAACAAAACACATGTACCCTCTAATATTCTGAAATGCACTCCCAGCAATACCGATAAGCCAAGCAAGTTGAAACTTACACTGGTGAATTGGAAATGATGGTGTTGACTATGCTACTTAAAAGTGAAATCATGGACCATAACACAGTTTGTCTCAAAACTTTTACAGATCTAGTTAAGATTTTGCTATGCCACCTGTACCATATTTCCATACAAAACTAATGCATACTATCACTTGAACTTTACCTAACAAATGCAAAGTCATCTAAGCACAGTGAGAAGTGAAAGTATTCTGGAGTACACTTAAATTACTCTGGCATAAATTAAAAAAGAAACTTATGCACAAAGCAACTCAAATGTCCATCAGCAGATGAATTTATAAAAACATTACACTATATGCATTTGAAATATTACTAGGTAATAAAATTCACAATATTTATAAGAACATGGAAGAAGAAAGCCAGACCAATGGAGAACATATACTCTATTATTCTATTAACATAAAATTCTAGAAAATGCAAATTAATATATAGTGACAAATAAATAGATGTCTGGGGAATGCATAGAGAGGGAATAATAGGCTTGAGATTATGAAAAGAGTTAAATAAACTTTTGAAGACGATGGATATGTTCACTATCTTGATTAGAGTGATGACTCATATCTTCATACATGTGCTAAAATTTATCAAATGGTATACTTTATGTATATTAATTTATGCATAAAGCTGTAATTTTTTTTAAAGAGAAGACAGTCTAGAGATGAGGTGGAGCTAAATAAATTAAATGCCTTCCAATGATTGATCCCCTAGGAACATAAATTTAATAACTATCCACACAAGGAAATATCTTAAGAACTAAAAAAGTACATGAAGGCTGTATTAACCAGTTTGAGGGAAGTGTTTCGGATTGTGTGTGAAAACTCCACACTGTACCCCAGAAGTGCATTAATGTACATAGTTCAATTAAAAAAAAAAAGAAAAAAAATTAGGTGATAGATCACGATATCTCATTTTAACATAATAACAAGAAAAGATGAACTGAGGAGGATAGGAAGGATAGCTTAGCAGGGCATACACCACCCCTCTCCACCCCCAGGCACTTTTATCAAGGTTTTCACATGAATTATGGGAAATTAAGGAGGGAATATCTTAGTTTAACTTTAGTGGGAAGTCAAAAGAAGAAAGTGAATAAACAAATCTTTTACAAAGTGATCAGCAATATAAAACAAAGTATAAAAAAAAGTATCTGAGAAAGTGAGAATGAACAAGGTCAAATAAATTATAATTTTAAGCTTATCTAAGAAGAAAAGAAGGTAATGGAATAGTGAGAGATATCAAATGCTAAAGAGCAGCAGTTCTCAACCTGTGGGTGGCGACCCACAGGAACTGTGTTAAAGGGCCGCAGAATTAGGAAGGTTGAGAACCACTGCTATAGAGTGTGTGTATAAGAAAGTTTCCTACCTATTGGGGAAAAAAAAAAAGGCTTATCTTACCTACTGGGGAAAAAAGGCTTAATGGTAGACAGATATTACAGTTATGTATTGCTGCCCCACAACTACTTCCAAACAAAATTATTTCTTTTATGCTCATGGATTCTGTGGATAAGGAATATGGCTGGGCTCAGCAAGCATGGTGAGGCTCACAAAGTCTGGGGCTGCAGTTGGGAAGATCTGAACAAGTGGAAGCCCGTGTCATCTAGAGGCTTCTTCACTCGTATATCCAGTGTGTGGGGAGGGATGACTCAAATGGCTTCCTTCCTTCATACAACCTTGGAGTGTCTCCATATGGCCACTCTTTATGATGTCTCCAGGATGGTGGCCTCAGTGTAGATGAATTTCTTACACTGATGCTAAGGTCTCCACAAGGGAGCATTCCACCAAGCAAGGCAGGAGCCTCAGGGCTTTTGTTGATCCGCCGTCTACGTAGGATCTAGCATCACCTCCACCTTTTGGTTGAAACATTCACAAGCCTATCCAGATTTAAGGGGAGGGAATATAGATTCCCACAGAGAGCCATTTTTTTTAAACCACAACACTAGATTAATTTTAGAAAGGAGAAACAAATTTCAGATTTATGGAATGATGAACAATTAAATCTCCCTGATATTCTCAGCAAAATACATAACACACTTAACTATTAAAACATTTTGTGTAGATAGGACGTGGAATGAAGATGAGAAAAAGAATGGGTGATTTGATAAAGTGTGGATTTAAATAAAAGATATGGAAAGGCCACTTAGGTTGAAAAGTCAATGAGTAGAGAGTAGAGATTTTGAGATTATTTTGGAATTGAGGAAACAGTGAAATAAGAAAAACAATTAAAATAAAATGTATTAATCAACCTCATGGCAAAAATACTGGAAGCAGAGCCAAAATATAAACGATAGACTGTGGAAAATATATGACAGTGGACTAGTATTTATAATATTAAAAGAGCTTACAAATTAGTAAGACCAACAGCTTAAGGCAGAAGCACATAATGTTATAATAATAAATTGATGTCAGGCATAAGTCCAGAGCATGTAGAACCCATCTTATGTGAATATTGGCCTATATTAGAAAATAAAAATCTAAAAAATATATATTTTTTTGGATTTAAGGATGTACTTTCTTTTGCTAATTAGTTTAAGACAATGCTCTATGAAACACACTTTGTGTAAATTTCAGATCTTTTCATAACATTTTCTGTGGGCATCAGGAACATATTTGAGTTTTGAATATAAGCATCGATCAGCACAGGCTTTGTTATAGAATATTTTACATGGGAAGTAGGAGAATATTTGTACTTCCGTCTGAAAAAAAAAAGAAAAAATATTAATGAACTTTATAGAGAAATATGTTCCTAATAATTAAAATTTATTATATTCCTAATAAACATGAATATACACACTGATAATTGCTGCTTTCCTGAGTTCATAAACTCAGGTTTCCCTCTGAATAGCAGAATACAGAAAAACCATCCGTTCCCAAATGCCGCTCTCTCTTTATCTCAACAGGTGGGCTTAAAGCTTTTCTATACACATAGTTATTGCTGGACAAATCTTTCTCCCTCTTTCTAAGACATACACCCTCCCTTGAGCCACAGTTCTTTATGATGAGATGACTCATTAAGCTTTCTTCCCAGTAGGGAGCTGACACCCAATTAATGAGCTGACACTGTTCTGGGTCGCTCTCACTAGTGCAATAAGGCTCTGTTTACAAACACAGGCTGTTGTGCCTGTTAGGGAGGGCAGGTTAAAATCTCCCTGCTGGGCCAGTTTGTTCAAAATCATAAGGCTTCTCTAAACAATGTCTTTGTGCCTTAAACATCAGACATACTGCTTTCAGCAGGATGCAAGTCACGCTAATGACAACATCCTGTTTGGCGGGAAAGGGACCAATGGGCCCAGAATTTGGATTATAAATCATATAAATGGTGATGCTTCATTATGAAGTTATTTTCAATATTATCCAAGAGAAGGAATTAGTTCATCTTTAAGATAAAATTTTAGGTTTTCAAACTTTTTTTTCCAGGTGAATGATGTAGTTAAATCTAGGGGTTTTTTGTTGTTGTTGTTTGTTTATTTTCAGTTTTTGGTCAGAGCTGGGTTTGAATCCACCTCCTCGAGTATATGGCACCGGCACCCTACTCCTTGAGCTACAGGCACCACCCTTAAATCTAGGTTTTTGTGTTTTCTTCTATTTGACAAATGTTTATCTAATCTCAGGCCCCAGCTAAAATACTATTTCTTCAGTGAAGTCTTTCTTAAATTCTTCAGGAAGGGTAACTCTCTATACAGTGTTCCCATAGGAGTTTTTATTTATTTATTATTAAATCATAGCTGCATACATCAATGCAATCATGGGCTGCAATGTACTGGTTTTATATACAATTTGAAATATTTTCATCAAACTGGTTAACATAACCTTCACGGCATTTTCTTAGTTATTGTGTTAAGACATTTATACTCTACATTTAGTAAGTTTCACATGTACCCTTGTAAGATGCACTGTAGGTGTGGTCCCACCAATTCCTCTCCCTCCACTCATCTTCCCCCCTCTCCTCCCTCTCACCTTTCCCCATAGTCTTGGGCTATAATTCAGTTATAGCTTTCATATGAAAGCTATAAATTGGTTTCATAGTAGAGCTGAGTACATTGGATACTTTTTCTTCCATTCTTGAGATACTTTGCTAAGAGGAATATGTTCCAGCTCCAACAATGTAAACATGAAAGAGGTAAAGTCTGCATCTTTCTTTAAGGCTGCATAATATTCCATGGTGTACATATACCACAATATATTGATCCATTTCTGGGTCGATGGGCACTTGGGCTTCTTCCATGACTTAGCAATTATGAATTGGGCTTCAATAAACGTTCTGGTACAAATATCTTTGTTATAATGTAATTTTTGATCTTCTGGATATATACCTAGTAGAGGAATTGTAGGATCGAATGGCAGGTCTATTTTTAGATCCCTAAGTGAGCTCCAAACATCTTACTAAAAGGAATGTATTAGTTTGCATTCCCACCAGCAGTGTGGAAGTGTCTCCTTTTCTCCACATCCATGCCAACATCTCTAGTTTTGGGATTTTGTGATGTGGGCTGATCTTACTGGAGTTAGATGATACCTCAAAGTAGTTTAGATTTGCATTTCTCTGATGATTAAGGATGATGAGCATTTTTTTTCATATGGCTGGACCATAGAAGTTTGATAATGCCTCCCTAGTGACTTTCTTGTCTTTTTTTTTTAAATAACTCCCTTTTAATTCTCCTTCTCTAAAGAAGTGATCTAGACATTACATAGTAAAGGACACAGGGTTGGTGTTGGCTTAGCCTTCTAATTCTATGACAGTGGGTATTCTAAAGTTGTGTTTTTTCACATTCAAGTCCCCACTGGTATTTCTTCTCATACCTAAGGAACCCATTGGTTGTTAAAATTATACCTCTTTCTGTACCATTTGACACCACATTTGTCCCACCTGGCTAGTTAGTTACACAGATCAGCCATATCAGCACCTATGCAGGACTGGCAGGAAGGTACATTGCGACCATGAGTCTCATCCTTCCAACTAAATTTAATAGAAATTAAAAGAAACATGTATCAATAAATTCTAGTCTTATTTAAAAGTAGAGTGACCAGATTTTAACATTGGTAATGCGGGACAACATGGCCAGGGGGTGGGGCAAATACAGGGCGGGGACAGGGCAGGGGCAGGGCAGGGGCGGGGCAGAGGTGGGCCTGACAACAATGCAAACTTTGATAAGCAGTTCTTGATAATCACTTCTCAACGATTATTTGTTATTATTACAGTTTAACATTATAAAATTAACAAAAATAATATAAAACTCATATCCTGGCGAAATAGCCACATGGCAGCCGAAAACTGTATATTCCCTTCCTGTTGTTCCGCCCGTTTGTGCATTCTTTCCAAAAATCAGGACTTTTTTAAAACCCGGCAGGACTCAGGACAAATTGTTAAAAAACGGGACTGTCCCGCCAAAAGCAGGACTTCTGGTCACCCTACTCATATCTGTAATCCTAGCACTCTGGGAAGCCAGGGCAGGTGGATTGCTTGAGCTCAGGAGTTTGAGACCACCCTGAACAAGAGCAAGACCCTGCCTCTACTAAAAATAGACAAACTAGCTAAGTGTCATGGCTGGAGCCTATAGTCTCAGCTACTGAGAGGCTGAGGCAGAAGGATTGCTTGAGCCCAAGAGTTTGAGGTTGCTGAGAGCTGTGATGATGCCAGGACACTCTACCAGGGTGACAGAGTGAGACTCTGTCTTAAAAAAAATAGTCTTATGCCTGCAAAACCTATGGATATAGCTCAGAAATCAGATATTAAACAAAAAATTAAAAATAAGAGGGAAAAGTGTCAAGGCACATGTAGTATGGCACCTTTGGAGCAAGGGATGGGTGAGAGGGGGATTGTTTGCCTGAAACAATGAATATGGAAGCCCTTCTTGAGAAAAATGACATTTAAGTGGATAGCTGAAAGATGGTTAAAGGTAGAGGAAAGCAAAGCAATATTCTGGGTAGAGGGAAGAACATGTCCAAAGACTAGAGAGAAACAGTATAAGGGGAATTTAAAGAACACTAAGATGGTCTGAGCACAGAATTCAAAACATGAGTCTAGGAAGGTAACCAAGGGTTAGATTCTAGGCCAAGAAGTTGGAGTTTTTTCCTAAGTGCAGAAGGAGCCATTGAATGATTCTAAGCAAATTCTAATTCTAATTCTTTTTTTTTTTTTTGTCCTCACACAGTAGGCTGAGCAAATTCTAATTCTTCTATGTTAAACAGCCCTAATTTCACCATGGGAATTAATTACATATAAGATTTGGGTTATTTAATATAGAAAGATATAATTTCCAGACTGTAGTGCCAATGGTTGATGGAAAAGCTTCACGCTGGATTCAGACAAACCGAAAAAGAACCAAGGAGCCAAAGGTAGCTGTGACATGCCCCTTATTCATGCCAGAGCAGGCATGGGGACATCCACCTTCATTCAGCTTGAGAGGAGCAGGCCAGCTAGCATAGAAAGCCCCTGCCCCCGAATGCCTTGGGGCCTTATATAGTAACCAGAACAATAGTGGCTCCAAATTAAATACTTCAGCTCCACGCCTATGGCTCAAGTGGCTAAGGCTCCAGCCACATACACCTAAGGTGGCGGGTTCGAATCCAGCTCGGGCCTGCAAAACAACAATGACGGCTGCAACCAAAAAATAGCCAGGTGTTGTGGCAGGCGTCTGTGGTCCCAGCTACTTAGGAGGTGGAGGCAGGAGACTCACTTGAGCCCAGGTGTTGGAGGTTGCTGTGAGCTGTGATGCCACAGCACTCTACCCAGGGGACAGCTTACAGCTCTGTCTCAAAAAAAAAAAAAAAAAAAATTAAATGCTTCCTAAATGATTACTTAGGAACACAGGACACCTGCCAGCTTAATCATACTTACTCAAAACAATTGGGTACCTTGTGGCCTTCAGGCCTGGCCCCAATGGCCTTCAAGTGAGAAAGCCAAATTGAACTCATCTTCCCCACACAGACCTAGCTTCTACCAGGGCCTATGTATACCCTTGCCCTGAATTAGGTTCTTGGGAAGTTTTATTTTTCTTTTCACATTGCTAACTTTCAGGTAGAAAGATCACACCTGGCTCTGCTGCCAGGTCTTGCAAATGATAAGATATAAAAAGAAAGTTCCAGTAAGAAAGTCCTCTTCCCTGGATCATTATAAGAGTGCTATGTGATCAATCTGTTCAGAGCCTGCTTTCTGAATTTCCTGGCTCTTCCTTTGACTAGAAATCAGCAGGTGGCTTCTCTCCTAGTTGCTTCTTTATTCTCCTACCATTGCTACAGACTTTGAAGTGAAATCAGACAACCATACTGCCTTGTGGAAAGTTGCTCAATACAATGGACATGGCATAAAGGGACATCCTGCTCCTTCTTTCCATCTTTTGAGGCAGTTCTGGCTTCCTTGTAAGCTCCTAAGTTACTTTTATGGCAATTATGGTTGTTCACGTCTCACGAAGTATAGCCCTTTCACCTGCAACAGAGCTTATTTTAGGTCTTCTGAGCCATTCCTAATATTTTAGAATTTAACTGATCAGATCTTAAACCAAATTGTGTGTGTTCTCAGAGTAAATGAAGGTATTTCATACCGACCGCAACCTGATACTGTCAGTTCATCTCAGAGAAGCATAACAGAGAGAGTGTCCTTGGCCATTCACTCTGTCTGATTCTACTGCTTTCACTCCTGGAGAACCTGAGGCAACATTTCCTTGTTGGTTTTGGCAATTTAAGTGATCCTTTGCAAACCCAGTACTTGCATGCCAAGCTGCTAATTGCTTGGAACCTCTGCTCAGGTTACCAGAGGCCAAGCTCAGCTAGTCTTCCAATTTCCAGTCTTCAGCCTTCCCTGAGCCTCGGCTCTCCTCCATGCTTCAGTGACCCTTCCTTATGGTATCACACTCCCAGTTTTGTGCTCAGCTTTTAATCAAGATCCAAAAACTAAATGTAGTATATGCATTGCTAGTTAAACAAAATACAAAGGAAATATCACAATCATAATTGCCATATCTCTTCCTATTGAGACCTTCTGTGGGCGGCACCTGTGGCTCAAAGGAGTAGGGCCCTGGCCCCATATGCCGGAGGTGGTGGGTTCAAACCCATCCCTGGCCAAAACTGCAAAAAAAAAAAGACCTTCTGTGATGACCTTCTAAAATGTGGAGGAGAATATATTTTTGGCCTTTTTGGTTGACAAGAGTCAAATGCAAATACTGAACAGGATCATGTAAACAAATGCAGTGGGCAGGTGGGGACTGCAGATTAGGGATCAGTGCTCGGGGCCAGTGTAGGCCCCTTCTGAAGAGAGAACCACTGCTTACTAAGAAGGCCTTGTGAACACAGATCTTATTTTCTAAGAGAAGCCAGACATTTGGGTGTTCATGTGAAAGCTCCTCAAATTTTAAATATTCACGGGCGGAGCCTATAGTTCAGTGGGTAGGGTGCCAGCCACATACACGGAGGCTGGTGGGTTCCAACCTGACCTGGGCCAGCTAAAACAATGACAAGTGCAACAAAAAAATAGCCGGGTATTGTGGCGGGTACCTGTAGTCCCAGCTTCGTGGGAGGCTGAAGCAAGAAAATCGCTTGAGCCCGAGAGTTTGAGGTTGCTGTGAGCTGTGATGCTACGGTACTCTACCCAGGGTGACAGCTTGAGACTCTGTCTCAAAAAAATAATAATAATAATTAAATATTCACCTCTATTTCAAAAATATTATAAGTAGGCCAGGTGTAGTGGCTCACATGTATAATCCTAGCACTCTAGGAGGCTTGTTCTCAAGGATTGCTTGAGCTCAGGAGTTTGAGGCCAGCCTGAGCAAGAGCAAGATCCCATCGCTAAAAAAAAAAAAGAAATAGCTGGGTGTTGTGGTGGGCACTTGTGTTCCCAGCTACTCGAGAGGCTGAAGCAAGGGGATCACTTGAGCCCAAGAGTTTGAGGTTGCTGTTACCTATAATGCCACAGCACTCTACTCAGCATGATGGGAGTAAGACTTCCTCAAAAAAAAAAAAAAGATGTTTATGAACCAGATTCAACTCATGGTGTAGAATCTCTGGTGTAGGGTCAGTCCTAGTTGCAAACTCTGCAAGTAAAGAAAAAGCTTCGGCCGGGCATGGTGGCTCACGCCTGTTTTCCCAGCGCTGTGGGAGGCTGAGGCGGGTGGATCACCTGTGCTCAGAGGTTGGAGACCAGCATGAGCCAAAGTGAGAGCCAGAGTGAGACCCCGTCTCTACTAAAAATTGCCGGGAGTTCTGGCAGGCGCCTGTAATCCCAGCTACTTGGGAGGCTGAGGCTAGAGAATCACTTAAACCCAGGGACCCAGGGGTTGGCAGAGGTTGCTGTGAGCTATGTACTCTACTGAAGGACACAAGTGAGACTCTGTCTCCATTAAAAAAAAATAATAATAAAAGCAAAAAAAAAAAGGCTTTATATTTTTGAGATGGATTGATGACATTTAAGTGCAAACCTTAGAAGTGGGCACTTGGGCACTTCTAGAGGGTTTCATGACCAAAACCTTCTCCCTTCTATTCTCCTAAACATATGTAAAGGCAAAGGAAAGGTGAAAATAGCAGGCATAGGCTTGGCACCTATGGATCAACCGGCTAAGGCGCCAGACACATACACCTGAGCTGGTGGGTTCGAATCCAGCTCGGACCCGACAAACAACAATGACACCTGCAACCCAAAAATAGCCGGGCGTTGTGGCGGGCACCTGTAGTCCCAGCTACTTGGAAGGCTGAGGCAGGAGAATCGCTTGAGCCCAGGAGTTGGAGGTTGCTGTGAGCTGTGATGCCACAGTACTCTACCCAGGGCGACAGCTTGAGGTTCTGTCTCAAAAAAAAAAAAGAAAGAAAAAAAATAGAAGGCATATACATTTTTTTTTTGCAGTTTTTGGCTGGAGGCCAAGTTTGAACCTGCCACCTCGGGTATATTGGGCCAGCACCCTACTCCTTTGAGCCACTAATATAACACGGTACTACAGACTGATTGGCTCAGACAACAGAAATGTGTTTCCTCACAATCCTGGGGCCGAAGTCTGAGATTAAGGTGCTGGCAGAAAGAGTTTCTCTCATTCTCATTCATGAGGCCTCCCTCCTCACTTGGCCATCTTCTCCCTGTGTCTCCACATGGTCTTCCCTCTACAGCTTACTGTGCCCCAACTTCCTCTTCTTTATAAGTTGTCAAAACACAAAATTATAACAATTTTTTTGTTGTTGTTGTTTTCTCTAATTAATTTGGTTTTGGATCTAATGGCTTTTATTCACAACTCCACAATTCATAAATCGGGACAGCCTCCATTTCACAAAATAGAATGAGAGTTCCAACTGGGCAATGTCAGAACAGAGGGGTTTTATAAGGTGAGAACAATACAGGACGGATAGGTTAACATCAGATTACTTCAGGTTACTTTTTGTAAAGGTTAAAGCAGAGGGGACAGGCTGGGCATGGTAGATCACGCCTGTAATCCTAGCACCTTGGGAGGTGGAGACCGGTGGATTACTTGAGCTCACCAGTTGGAGACCAGCCTGAGCAAAAGCAAGACTCCCATCTCTACTAAAAATAGAAAAAAACTGAGGCAAGAGGATCACTTGAACCCACAGCACTCTACTCAGGGCAACAGCTTAAGACTCTGTCTCAAAAAAAAAAGCGGAGAGGACACAGATAGACTGGAATCTCCTGTTTTCAGGAAAAAGTGATCTGTTTTGAGATCTATGTGCTTCCTTAAAGTTTCAGTTTGATGATGTAGCACTTAGCATGACTGACTCCATTTGGGTTAAATTTGGTCTGCTGAGGCCTAGTGTAGGGGCTTAGTTCCAAACTTAGTTTCCCCTTCGTAGGGCCCATCCTAATGATCTATTTTAAATTAATGACTTCTTTAAAGACTCTATCCAGGCTCGGCGCCTGTGGCTCAAGCGGCTAAGGTGCCAGCCACATACACCTAAGGTGGCGGGTTAGAATCCAGCCCGGGCCCGCCAAACAATAACGACAGCTGCAACCAAAAAATAGCTAGGCGTTGTGGGAGGCGCCTGTGGTCCCAGCTACTTGGGAGGCTGAGACAGGAGACTCGCTTGAGCCCAGGAGTTGGAGGTTGCTATGAGAAGTGAAGCCATGGCACTCTACCCAGG
>CAUYQV010015258.1:0-12232 GCA_963574575.1 Galagoides demidoff | reverse complement strand
GATTGCCCGAGCTCACAGGATCGAGTCCAGCCTGAGCCAGAGCCAGAGCAAGATGTTGTCTTTAAAAATAGCCAACAAAGGTTTAATAACCAGAATCCACAGAGAACTCAAATGTATTAACAAGAAAAGAACAAGTGATCCCACCTCAGTGTGGGCAAGAGACATTAAAAGATACTTCTCTGAAGAAGACAGGCTCATGGCCTACAGACACATGAAAAAAATGCTCATCATCCTTAATCATCAGAGAAATGCAAATCAAAACCACTTTGAGATATCATCTGACTCCAGTAAGA
Organism: Galagoides demidoff; assembly: GCA_963574575.1. Taxonomy (NCBI): domain Eukaryota; kingdom Metazoa; phylum Chordata; class Mammalia; order Primates; family Galagidae; genus Galagoides; species Galagoides demidoff. The sequence goes on along the minus strand of CAUYQV010015258.1, from coordinate 11,939 downwards.
TTAGCCCACATCACAAATCCCCCAAACCATAGATGTTGGCATGGATGTGGAGAAAAGGGAACACTTCTACACTGCTGGTGGGATTGCAAACTAGTATGTTCCTTCTAGAAAGAAGTTTGGAGAGCACTTAGGGATCTAGAAATAGACCTGCCATTCGATCCTGCAATTCCTCTACTAGGTATATATCCAGAAGACCAAAAATCACTTTATTACAAAGATATTTGCACCAGGATATTTATTGCAGCTCAATTCATAATTACTAAGTCATGGAAGAAGCCCAAATGTCCATCAACCCATGAATGGATTAATAAATTGTGGTAAATGTACACCATGGAATATTATGCAGCCATTAAAAAGATGGAGACATTACCTCTTTTATGTTTACATGGATGGAACTGGAACATATTCTTCTTAGCAAGTATATCAAGAATGGAAGAAAAAGTATCCAATGTACTCAGTCCTACTATGAAACCAATTTATAAGCACCCACAATCCCATATGAATGCTGTAACCCAACTACAGCCCAAGATGAAGGGGGAGGAGGGGGATAGGAGGGGAGGGGGCAAGATGGGTGGAGGGAGGATAATTGGTGGGACCACACCTATGGTGCATTTTACAAGGGTACATGATAAATCTACTAAATGTAGAATATAAATGTCTTAACAGAATAGCCAAGAAAATGTGGTGAAGGTTATATTAAACCAGTTTGATGAAAGTATTTCAAATAGTATATAAAACTGACATTGTACCCTATAATTGCATTAAGGTACATAGCTATGATTTACTAAAAAATAAATAAAAATAATAAAAATAGCTGGGTATAAGCAAATTAAGCCTTGTGAATAGTATAGTTTTGCAGAGAATTGCAGCACTAACTAATCAAGAGAAGAAAGAAAAAAAAGACAAAAATTTCATACGCATGATTATATTTACACATGTATGTATATAGAAATTTATTCTAAATATAAGTATATAAAGGTAGAGAAGTCACTAGAAAAGTCATGGACAAAAATCTTGACTATTGGCTTGGTGCCTGTGGTTCAATCGGCTAAGGTGCCAGCCACGTACACCTAAGGTGGCAGGTTTGAATCCCCCACCCGGGCCCACCAAACAACAATGATGGCTGCAACCAAAAAAAATGGCCGGGCATTGTGGCAGATGCCTGTGGTCCCAGCTACTTGGGAGGCTGAGGCAGGAGACTCGCTTGAGCCCAGGAGTTGGAGGTTGCTATGAGCTGTGATGCCATGGCACTCTACCCAGGGGGATAGCTTGAGGCTCCGTCTCAAAAAAAAAAAAAAATGACTGTCACAGACCTGAAAACAAACCTGATCAGCTCAGGTTTCTCCCTAGTCTGGGAGAAGGCTTGTTCTTCCATTCTACCCTGAGACTTCGGGCTGAGAGAAACCCAAAGTGGTGCCCCAAATGGGCCTACTGCCAGTAACCAAGAGAGGATCTCAGAGTTGTGAGAGACTAACCCCTTCTGGTTGCATGGGTCCCTAACACGATCTTGTACAGGCCTTCTGATGATCTTTGTTAGAAACCTTCCAACCACTGCAGCCCATTCTGGTGATGAACAGGCTGAAATTAATATTCCAGGCTCAGTTGGATCATCAAATAGTCAAATAGGATTATCTCTTTCCTGTTAACACAATCCTGCTGTAAATTAAGCCTACGTCTCTTTATATTGCAAATGATTAAAACTTTGTCCAAGAGAAATATACCATGTATTTAGAAAAAAAGGGGGAGCAGAAAAACAAATAACTATGTTAGAGTAGAATAAGTGGCTTTAAAATTTTCTGCAATATGAACTTGAAAAAATCTTGGATGCTAAAATACGTGTTCAATAATAATATATATCCAATTTTTTTGAAACCAAAATATACCTGGTATTTAGGAACAGACACTATTCTAAGATACTCTCATGTAATACTGTATATAGTGTATTGACTTTTTACTTTCATACTTTTCATCTATTTTCCATAAGATTATCACAATAAGGTCATCAAATGACTGCTGCACCTCTCTGGTTCCTATTTCTGGCAGCAAGAAGGAAGAAGAAATTAACAGGCATCTTTTTTGGTTCTTATGGAACAGGACTGTGTTGCATAGCTATCCCTAGCTGCAAGGAAGCCAAGTCTTTTCCTTTATTTCTTCCATATTAGAGATAGGAAATGGAGAAAGGGATTAGAAATGGACTTTGAGCTAACCAACCTATAGTATCAGTCACGAAAAAATGTCTAAAGAATTTTAAGAGCATAAAAAACTCTCAAGAAAGAAAAATTCTTAAGAAGCACTTTACCAACAATGACACTTTGTAGATTACTTTCTTTCTCAATATAAAACAGGAAAACTTTGATTAGCAAGTCTTTTGAAATGAAAAAAAACTTTAAAGATTGCTACCTGATACGCATCATTCCCTCACTCCAAAATAAGTCAAAAAACTATTAAAACAAAAGTTACTAAAGATTTTTTCTTAGTTTTACCAGAAAAAACCTCAAATATTAGCACATTTTAAAATATTTTAATTAAAATTTTAAGTAATCAATGCTATCACATATCTTTCTCACTTGCACTTTAGGGAAAGTCTGTTTCACATTCCTGCCAATTCCTGGTATTGTTAAGACTTTTTGTTTTTGCCAACCTGAGGACAGTGGAATTGTGTCCCTGTTGTAATTGGATTGCTCTGATTGCCAGTGTGAGGTTGAGCATCTTGTATATTTATTGGTCATTCAGGTTTCCTTTCCCATGAATTGCCTACTGGTATCTTTTGTCCCCTTTTCTGTTGAGTTGTTGTCTTTTTTACTGAGTTGTAGGAAGTCTCCGTAATTCTGGATATTGATTTTGGTGGTTCCAAGTGATATAAGTGTCTTCTCTCAATCTGTGGTTTATATCTTACTTGGCTTGATTTCTAAATATTTCTCATTTTAATGTACCCCAAATTATCAATTTTTTCTTTTATGGCTTATTTGTGCCTCTGTTGTTGTTACAGTTTATCTGCCTCTTGCCTGCATTCATTTATTTATTTTAGGAGACACGGTCTTGCTCTGTCACCCAGGCTGGAACTCCTGGACTCAAGCGCTCTCCCTGCCTCAGCCTCCGAATCTGGCTTCATTATACTGCAAAGCCTTCCAATGAAAAAGCCCCTAGACCTTTGAGTGGTAAATAAAATCTCAGGTGGGATGCTGTGCTCACTTGGATGACATTGAGCCCAAGTCAAGGTGCAGTTACTGTCCTATGGATCCAGGCTTCACCCACTCCCTTCTCCTGGATACTGGAAGGGGCACAGCATAGAGCTCTAGACATCATCACTGACTGCCTAGAATCTTTTCACCACACCATAACCTCTGACCAAATGTTTAATATTTATTCCAGGGTATTGAGTTTGCAACATACTTGACATTTATTGTTTATTCTCACATCCATCTCACGAGACAGACAGGACTTGCCACTTCATAGATGCGAAAACCAAAGTTCAAAGAGACTCAATAACCTGCCTAAGTACTGGGAGTTGAAAACTGACAGAAGCTAATACTTGTGACTCTAAATCCTATACTCCCTATACCACACCCTATCTTCCAATTTCAGAGTTGTGGACTGTCTGGTGACCTTGGCACAGCTTCCTCCAAGAACTTGCTCTCAACAGAACCTTCTGGCCGTTTCTGAATGAATGTCATATACAACTGCAGTAACAACTTGCACTAAGAGCCTTTTTCCTAAACCTGGTCACCAGCTTCTGCCTTATGAATTTCTTTTTCCCTGAAGACAAGCTCCCAGGGCCTTGGCAAACTCTCCAGGTGTCTGATCCTGTTGTTGTTGTTTTGATACCGAGTCTTACTCTATCACCCTCAGGAGATAGAGCTTGTGACGTGTTGTGTCACAGCTCACACCAACCTCAAACTCTTGGGCACAAGTGATTCTCTTGCCTCAGGCTCCTGAGTAGCTAGAACTACAGGTACCTGCTATTTTTATAGAGACAGGGTCCCACTCTTGCTCAGGTTGGTCTCAATCCACCCGCCTCAGCCTCCCAGAGTGCTAGGATTACAGGTGTGAACCACTGCACGTGGCCCTCCTCGGAGGCCTACTTTCTGGGTTTCCATTTGAGCTTGTCCAGAAGCCCAAACATCTGAGGGAAATGCTCTCTGTCCAGGACGTGTCCCACAGTGCAGGTCAGGTAGGTCTGCCTCCCACTGTATTGCTAGATATGTATGAACAAACTCCTAAGGCTGATCCTTGGTTCTGTCAGGAGCACCACATCTGCCACAGGACAGTATGTGCTCTGCTACTAGCCCTGGTCAGTGAGCAACCAGAAGGATAGTGCCAGACTCATTTGCAAATAAAATTCCACCCAGTCTCCAAAAGAAACAGCTCATCCAGCACAGCACAATCAGGGCAAAGGTGGATATCCTGTTTACAAGGTACAGGGTGCTGAGAGTCATGAGTCCCTGGGAATAGAAGCAGAAACCCAGTGGCAAGGCCCCCCTATCAGGGAGTCTGTGCCACCTTTAAGCTATGTACCCAAAGACTCTGATGGCATCAAAATGGTAGACCGCCTGGAATTTCTCAGTCTCTGTGCCTGGTAGTTTCTGCTTAGAGGTGGTCAACATGTTCCCCACCCACCTCATGGGATTTCCTAACCCACTATTGTATCACAGCCCAGAGAGGCCTTCCCCATGCAGCTGGTCCCCACAACCTCAGCACAGCTCAGAGAAGAGCAGCCATGGCCCTGCTGCCTACTGCCATCAGTCTTATTTGTGCCTTTTATATCTTATTTGAAACCATTCATAGTGCTAAGGACATAAAGTTTACTTTTTAAATGTCAAATTTAAAGCCAGTTAGAATTTATTTTTGTGTACGGTGTATCTATTTGTGCTTTGGTTTACTGAAAGTTGGTTTTCCTGCATCTCTCTACAATCCAACTATATTATCTGTACTAAGGTATCTTGGTTCCACAATGTTAACTGCAGTGGATACTTCTGCTCATCTGTACCTTAAAAACAAAACAAACACACCATTATTTTTCAGTTTTCCTAATATATTTTCATTCTATCTTGCTGGTGATTCCTTCAGTCTTCTTTTGCTGATTCCTCCTTCTGACTCTGACCTCTAAATATTAGGAATGTGACAGAGCTCAGCCTGGCCTTCTTCTCTTCTAGTATATACTAGATTATCACATGAAATCCTTAACTTAAAAGCAATATATAAAATGACAAATCTTTTAGTTCATATGAATTCATATTCATATACTTTACTATTTGATATCTCAGTTGGAATGTCCTGTACGCATCTTGAACCTTATAAGGCCCAAAGAGAAGCTTAATTTTCCCAAATCTATCTTTCCTGTATCATTCATTGCAGAACCCACTCACCCAGTAATTTAATCTAAAAACCCAGCAGTTATTCCTCAAACTGGATTCCTCTTTTTTTCCTGACCTTCACATACCCAATCTATTAGCAAGTAATGTCAGATGCAGTTCAAAAGAAAATATACAAATGGCCAGTAGCACATGAAAAGTTATTTTCATTACTCATTAGAGAAACACAAGTTAAAACTACAAAGAGACACTGCTTCACACCTACTAGAATGGCTGTAATTTTTTTTCAAATGGAAAATAGTAAGGGTTGATGAGGATGTGGAGAAATTAGAACCACTGTATATTGTTGGTGGGAATGTAAAATGATCCAGTTGCTGTTGAAAACAGTTGGAAGATTCCTTAGAAAGTTAAACATAGAATTACCACCTCACCCAGCAATTCTACATCTATACATCCCAAAAGAAATGAAAGCAGGGACTCAGATACTTGTACATCTATTGCAGCATTACTCATTGTTCATTCCAGCAGCCAAAAGGTAGAAACAACCCAGTGTCCAACAACATATGAATGGTTAAACAAAATGAGGTATATCCACACAGTGGAATACTGCTCAGCTATAAAAAGGAATAAAACTCTGATCCATGTTACAATACAGGTTGAAAATACTATGCTAAGTGTAAGACCTAAAAGAGAAAACATTATATGATTCTACTTATCTAGAGCATAGAGAATAAGCAAATTCAGAGACACAGAGTAAATTAGAGATTCCAGGGTGCTGAGGACAAGGGAAAGGGGAGTTATTACTTACTAGTTACAGAGTTTTTGTCTGGTGTGATGAAAATGTTTTGGAAACAGTGGTGATGGTTGTACAACATTGTGAATGTAATTAACACCAATGAACTGTACACTAATAATGGCTAAATGGCAGATTTTATACTTTTTAATATACATATACACACAAACATACACATTTTGCCACAACTTAAAAAGTTAAAAAATGGAATACAGCAAAACACCATTAAATTTTATACATTAAATATGTGAGTTATATGGTTTGTGAATTATAACTCAAAAAATGTATGTAAAAGTACTCACTGCTTACTAATCAACAAAGCAAATAAAATAAAAAAACCTTTACTTTAGCAAAATTATTATTTCTTCTAAAGTTCTAACAGTCACATGATTATGAAATTTACCCATATTCTCAAATTACTATAAATGCAAGAAACTATGTTTCATATTTATAGTACTAACCAAAAGATATGAATTATGACAGAGATTAAGATAAAATGTCTTCATTACTAGACTTAAGCTCTTAATAAATATTTTTTTAAATATTGAAATGTTCTTAATACTAGGGCATTAGATAATGTAAGAATTCAAATGTGTAATTACGAATATACATTTACGTATATATGTAAACTGAAAAACAGCACTGATTAAAAACAAAAACCTAGATACCTACTGCTGTCTTTGTAGACTAACAATATGCAGGCCATTATCTTCAAAAGTTCAGCAACTACCACTGCTGTAGAAGATAGATAACGAGGTCCATCCTCTTTTAAAGTCCTAGAATAACGCATCGTTAGAACCAAACTGGTAGTCTGAAAGACCAAAATTCCCAAGGACAGGTACTTTAGGTTGGTAGACATTGTTTTATCTTCATTTGCCTGAAAAACAAAATAAACAGGGCAAATAAATAAAATTACAACACAATTAATTTGGCATATTAAAAAATACCAAACTTCCAGACAGATGGAATAAGCATATTCATCCAATTCTTCCTGATAAGTACACCCAAAACCTTGGACCAAAGGCAAAGAGTAACTGCCAGAAGACTCTGAAATGTAAAGAAACTGAGGCAAATTGGTTTGAGACCTCAGGAGTTGAAGGATAACCAGGTAAGGAATTCTCTGAAGATTTTTTGCCACTATGTATCCCACCATGGATGTTACAGCAACTCACAACCTAGAATTGTCCAGAGGTAACAGAACAATAACAAAAAGCCCCCAAGAAACATCTACTCTTTCTAACCAAAGGACTGAGAAGACAGCAGTCCTGAAGGAAGAAATCCTTTCAGTTGGATACTGTGTAATCTGTACAAAGCTTTGCTGACCACCCCATCTTATACCAGAATGAGAGTAGAGATGGTGATCCACCTTCACCCCACCCTCCCACCAGAGTTACAGCCACAGGAACTACAGGGTGAAGCCTCTCAACCATTCATGTCCTATACAAGGTGAATGTCAGCCAACAGGCATTACCTTTCCTCCCTCCCCAGTGGCTATTAATGTAGACAATTTGAGAAGAAACAAGAGTCTTACAATAGAATACTCAAAATGTCCAAGATACAGTCCAAACTGAGTACACTCATCACACCCAACCAGGAATTTGAGTGTGAACGAGGCTGATGCCATGGCACTCTAGCCTGGGCAACAGAGTGAGATTCTATCTCAAAGTAAAAAGAAAAAATTACATCAAGCAAAAGATAACTTAAAAGAAAAACAGATAAATCTAGTCATAATTAGAAATTTTTAATGTACCCTTTTCAGTAATAACCTACCAATTTCAGGCAAAAAAAAAAAAAAAAAAGAAGATATAAAAAATCTGAATACTACCAACCACCAAAAACTGTAGCATCTATATCCACAGAGATGGTTTACACTACCTTCCTTCAAGTGCCTTCCTTAATGTGGCCAGCTGGCTTCTTTCCCTCACAAAATTACATCTTTTGTCTCAGATTTATCTGAACTGGGTTTCAATTCAAACCCAAACAAAATTCTTGCTGGTTTTTTGGCAGAAACTGACAAGGTGATTTTAAAGTTCATATGGAAATAAAAAGGACCTAGACAACCAAAATTATTCTGAAAAAGAAAACAAAGTTGAAAGAGTTAAACTATTGAACTTCCAGACTCACTATAAAACTGTAGTAATCAAAACTGGTATGGACATTATGACAGAAGTATAGGTCAAGGGAACAGAATACAGTCCAGAATTAGGTCCATGTTTCAGCTCAAGCTGCTCTAATGAAGTACCATAGACTAGGTGACTTACAAACAACCAGAATATAATTCTTACAGTTCTAGAGACTAGAAGCCTCAGAGTGTCAACATAGATTCTGGTGAGGCTCCTCTTCCCCATTTGCAGATGTCTGTCTTCTTATTATATCTCACATAGAGAGTTCTCTGGGGTCCCTTTCTCATTTCACACTAATCTCATTCATGAGGACTCTACTCTCATTCACAAAGGGGAGGGCTCCACTCTTAAGACCTAAATACCTCCCAAAGGTCCTACTTCCTAAGATCATCACACTGGGAGTTAGGATTTCAACATCTGAATGGGGAAGGGGGTAGGACACAAATATTCAGTCTATTACTCCATATATATTTCATCAAGTGATTTTTTTTTTTGAGACAAAATCTCTGTTGCCAAATATAATGTGATATGACATCAGCCTAGCTCACAGTAACCTCAAACTCTTGGGTTCAAGCAATCCTCCAGCCTCCCAAGAAGCTGGAACTACAGGTGCTCACCACCATGCCTGGCTAATTTTTCTACTGTTAGTAGAGATGAGGTCTCACTCTTACTCAGGATAATCTCAAACTCCTGAGCTCAAGGGATCCTTCCTCTTTGGCCTCCCAGAGTACTACAATTATAGGTATGAGCTAACATACCCAGTCTTAGTCAAATGATTTTTGACAAAGGTTCCAAAAAGAAATTTGACAGTCATTTTGACATATAATTGGGGAACCATGCACTTTTTAAATGGGCCTCTAATGTTAACCACCTCACATCAACTATCAACTAGAAATGTATCACAGACCTATCACAATAGCCAAAACTATAAATCTTCAATAAGAAGACCACAGGAGAAAATCATAACATGTAAAGATAGAAAAAGATTTCTTAGTTAGGATACAAAAAACGCAAACCACAGATGAAAAAAAAAAGTCTAACCTAGACATGTTAAAATCTAAACTACTATTCCAAACACTCTAAAAATAATTTGAAAAGGGAAACCACATTATGGGGACAAATACTGTCAATATATATGTCTGACAACAGCCTATGTCTATAATATATACAGAACTCTAATAATAAGTAAAATACCAGCAACCCAAGTTTAAAACAGACAAAAGATATTTCACCAATAAAGATAAGTCAGGACCCTTTTATGATAAAATCTCTCAACAAAGTAGGCATATCAGAAACATATCTCAAGATTATAAAAGCCATATATGACAAGTCCACAGCCCATATGATATGAATCAGGAAAAGTTGAATACATTCTCACTTAGAACACACAAGAGTGTCCAGTGTCACCACTTCTATTCAAAAAAGTGCTAGAAGTCCTAGCCATGACAATCAGGCAAGAGCAAGAAATAAAGGGTATCCAAATTGAGAATGAGGAGGCCAAACTATCATTTTTTTGCTAATGATATGATCCTATACCTAAAAAATCCTAAAGATTCCAGCAAGAGACTCCTAGAATTGATAAATAAATTCAACAAAGTCTCAGGTTACAAAAATCAATGTACACAAATCATAAGCATTCTTATACACCAATGATTTTTTTAATTAAATCATAGCTGTGTACATTAATGCAATCATGGGGCACAATGTGCTGGTTTTACATACAATTTGAAATGATTTTATTAAACTGGTTAACATGGGCAGCGCCTGTGGCTCAGTGAGAAGGGTGCCAGCCTCATATAATGAGGGTGGCGGGTTCAAACCCGGGCGTTGTGGCGGGCAAACTGTAGTCCCAGCTACTCAGGAGGCTAAGGCAAGAGAATCACTGAAGCCCAAGTGCTGGAGGTTGCTGTGAGCTGTGACGCCATGGCACTCTATCAAGGGTGACAAAGTGAGACTCTGTCTCTAAAAAAAAACCTGGTTAACATAGCCTTCACGGCATTTTCTTAGTTATTGTGTTAAGAAATTTATACTCTGGGGGGACAGAGCCAAGATGGCAGATTGCAGCCAGCTTTTTACAGAAGCTCCTGTCCAGAAGGAGGCTTAAAGAACAGAAGTTTAGCAAAGGAGCTGATGATTTGGAGCAGAGCCAAGAGAGAAGATTGAGGAGCGCACTTCAACCTTCCTGAGGTGAGCTGCGACCCCAAAAATACAATCAAAAGGTACAAAATCCACCACCAAGTATACGGGAGTCCCCTCCCCCACAAGAAGGGCTCGCAGTTTACTCTATGCAAACAAGCGAGCAGAGTTCAAACTTCCTCCCACTCTATTCCACAGGAGAGACCCACTAAAAACTGGACCTCCTACCCCCGCTGTTGTGCCACGGCACCCTCCTGCTAGGCATAAAACTGTAAAACTGTATAAAACTGTATAAAACCGTCCCCATCTGCAATAATGAACTCCGAGGATTCCCCCCGCCTCACCCTGAGGTCTGGAGGTTTGTTACCTACAGAGTCCAGGTTCTTGGGCATCTCCTTGAGAGAAGAAGGGGAAAGGGCTGGTGCTGCTCTGTGCTGACTGTGGCACAGGAGTGAGGAGAAGAAAGTTGGCTCGGAGGAAGCCATATAGCAACAGTGGCATCCTGAGCTGTGAACGGACGCCATTTCAGATAGGCAAGCCCCATCTCTCTGGGCAACCAGAGGTTCCAGACAGCAGCCACAGGTGGAATGGACTTGGTAACTTTCATAAGTAAAGAGACCATTAGCACCAGCCCTTGGGGGAATACGGCTGAGACAAAGGCAGTGGGCGGGCAGAGGCTAGAACTGACACCTGAGTGTAGACCCTGAGTGCTTGTTTCCCAGTGCTGAGTTCCTCGCCAGCTCTAGCAGCCTCTGACTTGCAGAAGAATTTAGATAGGACAGAAGGACTGAGGCTGGAATGGCAAGAACTTCCAAAGCCTAAATTCTTCCCGTGCCAGACTGGACTCAGATTTCCCAGTGAGCATCCCGCCCTCAGGGGAAAGCTGAGACAAAGGAAGTGGGTGGTCAGAGGCGGGGATTAACACCTGAGTGTAAACTCTAATTGTTTGTTGCTGAGGGTTGAGTTCCTCATCAGCTCTAGCAGCCTCTGACTTGCAGAGGAATCGAGCCGGGACAGAAGCCTAATTTAAACACGCAAGGCCCCCCTGCCAAACTCAGATTTCCAGGTGATTTTAGCAGTCGTAAATCCCGGGAGCAGTTGCCTACTGGAGTGAATAGGGTCACAGACCTGGGGGATTACAAGTGACCGGCTGCAAGGTGGGGAAGGAGGTATTAACCTTCCTAGACTAACTCATTTGCTGGGTGGGTCCCTTTGCCCTCACAGAGCACTAGAGCAAGTTATATCCGAGCTGCAAGCAGACCCCTCTTATCTAGCTGCCAGAGACTTTTGAACTCTTCCACCTGAAACTGGTGCTGACTGGGACAACTGATTTGGACCCCTTAAACTGGGTAGACCACCCAGGGACTATTAAAAGGGGCACTCTGGGTATATGGTTGAGGGAAGGTTTGATTTTCTTTGCCCAATTGTTGTTTGTGGGGGGCGGGGCAACTTAATTGCTGGTATTTCTCCACAGCAGAGACTTCAACCAAGAGTAACTGAATCACTAGGGTAGGACAGAGACCAGCTGAAAATAAGACAGAGCCACTTAGCCACACCACACCAAGCAGGTCCCCA
>CAUYQV010015257.1:0-14270 GCA_963574575.1 Galagoides demidoff | reverse complement strand
GGGTAGAGTGCCATGGCATCACAGCTCATAGCAACCTCCAACTCCTGGGCTCAAGCGAGTCTCCTGCCTCCGCCTCCCAAGTAGCTGGGACCACAGGCACCCGCCACAATGCCCGGCCATTTTTTGGTTGCAGCCATCATTGGTGCTTGGCGGGCCCGGGCTGGGGATTCGAACCCGCCACCTTAGGTGTACGTGGCTGGCGCCTTAGCCGATTGAGCCACAGGCGCCGAGCCAATAAAGTGAATTTCAAAGGATCTCACTTATACTGACATTCTGGGAAAGAAATGAAGGAGCCTCTGAGAACATTTTATGAAGAATCAACAAGAACTGTCAATCAAAATGGAATGGAAGCTGAAAAGATTCGTTGCTGGACAAGAAAAATAATAATCACAGCCCTGGAGCCTGTTAGAGCAATGCAGTGGCCCTGATGCAAACTTTAAGGAAAAAAGTTATCTCTGGGAATTATCTGTAGTGAAAGTAATATGATTTCCTTTCAAAAGTCTTGAAAAAAATTACAATAAAGACATGAAACTACCAATGAGCAAAAGAAAAACAGGTTTATGCAGGGTGGATATAAAGTTTGTGTGTAATTTGCTAAGTTAAACTATTTTAAATTGCACATGAACTTTATGTCCACCCAGTATATTACACATAGATATATACATAAATGAACTAAGTATTGATACTAAAATAGGAAGAGAGAATGCAGTTTGTGGTTAGTGTGTCAGGCCACTGGAGCTCCTGGCTGTACCTTGAGGATGCCCCTGTTACCAGGCCCTGATGAAGGCAGGATGCTGCCTGAGCCCTGGGACAGGTCCCAGTCACTCATTCATCCTTTTTTTTTTGGAGACAGAGCCTCAAGCTGTCCCCCTGGGTAGAGTGCCATGGCTTTACTGCTCACAGCAACCTCCAACTCCTGGGCTCAAGCGACTCTCCTGCCTCAGCCTCCCAAGTAGCTGGGACCACAGGCGCCCGCCACAACACCCGGCTATTTTTTGGTTGCAGCCATCATTGTTGTTTGGCGGGCCCGGGCTGGATTCGAACCCGCCACCTTAGGTGTATGTGGCTGGCGCCTTAGCTGCTTGAGCCACAGGCGCCAAACCCACTCATTCATCCTTTATTGCTTCCTTCCCCTTCCTGCCTAGCTTCCCTGCTCCCAGATAGACCACTTGCACTTAAATCCTCCCCTCCAGATCCTCTTGGGGGAGGGAAGTCATGCTAAGCCAGTGTCCTGGGCCTGGACATCCCCCTGCCCTTTACCGCCTCGTGCTAACATCCCAGCACCGCCCACTGTGTCTCAGATCAAGTGTGTGCCAGGCACCAACACAGGCTCCTGAGCCTCAGGCTGCCAGAGCAGGCAGCAGAATTTTTGCCTTAGCCTTTAGACATGGCCCACTAAGCCTGGGCATTCAGGAGGAGCTGATGAACTATTTCCGTCAGGACAAAAATTAAGGGATCCTGGTGACTTCCGGTCACAACTCTTACTTACTTTACTTGAAAAACCAGTGGTTGTATTTCTCCCCAGTTCGATATATATGTAAAGGGACACATATATCAAAAGAGCCACAAACAGACCCTCTAACCCACAGGGCTTAGGACCAAGCTGCACCTTAAGAATGAAGAATGGCCTCCGAAGGAAGTGGCATTCAGGCAGGGACTGAAGACAAGACTCCATCCAGCCGGCAGGAGTGGGTGGCAGCGCAGCTGCAAGGTGAGGATTACGGAGGAGGACTGATAACCTTGTTCTTGGAGAGCCTTTTTACAGCTTTGTGAAGGTTGCTGGTCCTACTGGTTCTCAAAATGGAGCTGGAGAATGTTCTTCTAAGCAAAGTATCGCAGGAATGGAGGAAAAAGTATCCAATGTACACACCTTTATTATGAAGCTAATTTGTACCTTTTATATGAAAGCTATAACCAATTAGCCTAAGAATGTGGGGAGGGGCAGGGAGAAGGGAGGGGGGAATGGGTGGAGGGAGGGAGATTGGAGGGACCATTTTTGAGGTATTTCTTACAGGGGTACAAGTGAAACTCTCTAAGAGTAGAATCAGAATGTTTTAAAACTATAACTGAGAAAATGACATGTAGGCTGTGTTGATCAGTTTGATATAAGTATTTCGGATTGCATGTGAAAACCCCACACTGTACCCCAGAAGTGCATTAATGTACATAGTTACCATTCAATAAAATTAAAAAAAAAAAAAACATGGGTCCAATGGAATATTTTAATGACATCAGAATAATATATGAAGATATTAAAAGTCATTTAATTGGTCAAACACCATGGAAATAAAGCACTGATGTGCTCAACTGTGCAGCTTTCCTCTTGTTATCGAAATACTGCCCTACAGCATCGAACAAGCTCACACTCCAGTGGTCTAAAAGTTTGTGCGTTCCTCAAAGTGCAAATCTGGACGTCCCACCTGCTGGGCGAGAAGCTGGAGGTGGGGCCTTTGTGCAGGATGTGTTAGTGCCCTTTCAAGTGAGCCCTGCCTGAGCGTCCTTGTATGTGCTACTGTGTAAGGACAGGACACAATTGGGAAATGTCATCTGGGAACTAGACACTGGCCCACACCAGACCCCAACTTTTTCAGGGCCTTGATCTTGAATTTGCAGCCTCCAGAACTGTGAAGAATGAATGAATAAATCCTGTGGTTTACAAGCTGCCCAGTTTAAGGTGTTTTGTTACAGCAGCCTGAGTAGACTAGGACATTATGTGAAAACTCATGAACTAGATGCACGGATGTTTGTGTGTATCTAAATAACGCAGTGAGACAGAATCCTTCTGGACAGTCCTCTTCCCCATCACAGCATTTTCCAAAAGGGAGATCTGAAGCACTATTGTAAATAGATACCATGTCATAGTAGCCTGAGCATCTTGTTTCCAGGGAAAATCTTGATGGGCAATTTGTTGAGACTATTTATTATTTTCCTATGACTTTTATTTTATTTTATTTTTTGAGACAGTCTCACTTTGTCATCCTTGATAGAGTGCCATGGTGTCACAGTTCACAGCAACCTCAAACTCTTGGGCTCAAGCCATCCTCTTGCTTCAGTCTTCCGAGTAGCTGGGACTATAGATACCCGCCACAATGCCCAGATTTTTTTTTTTTTTTAGAGAGATGGGGCCTTGCTCTGGCTCAGGTTGGTCTCAAATCTGTGAGCTCAGGCAATTCACCCATCTCAGCCCCCCAGAGTACTGGGATCATAAGCATGAGCCATTGCACTCGGCCTCCTCTGATTTTTAATATCCAACTATAAATCCTTTATTTGTCTCACACACACCCCCACATCCCTTAATAATGTCCCACACTGTCCATGATGACCTACTCAATTCTTTCCAAGCTTAAAACCAGAGGAGATGTTGGGAGAGGAGAAAGTTCAGTATCTATCCACAAAGCCCCTCTCTTGAGCAGCATACTTGTTAGTAAGCCAGGAACACCAGGACCCTCGCTCCTCACCCTACCCCAGCTCACAGCTGGGTTAGCTGAACTGCCGGTGCCCAGATGCCTCAGGGCCAGCTGATGTCCAGCTAGGTCTAACAGAAACGGGATGGCAGCTGACACTGGGACAGAAGGATGCCTCTCTCATTTTTTAAAGAGAATCTTTCTTAAGTATTGATTCTTTTTTTTTTTTTTCACTCGGCAAGTATTTTTGAGTCCCTTCTTATTTGCAAATATTACTGGAGCCTTTTGGGATATGTCAGTGGAAAAAAACATGAAAAGCTCAACACCCTCAGGGAGTCCCCCCAGAGAGCTCAGAGGGTCAGCAACAGCATGCAGCTGAGCCCTCCCAGGAGCCAGTGAGCACCAGGCGATGAGGGGCAAAGAAGCCCCCACAGGCTGGGGAAGGAACACACTTGCAGCTTTAAAATGGATGATGGATCAAGCCTCATCAAGAAAGTAAGATTTGAAGAAGGTAAAGGAATTCCTTGAGAAGTTACCTGGGGGAGAAGAATTCCCACGGAGAGAATGGCCACTGCAAAGTTTGAGAGGAGGAACTGCCCCTGTCACTCCCGAGGAGTGGCAAGGAGCCAGTGCCCCTGGAGCACGTGCGCGGGGAGAGAGGCAGGGAGCCGCGTCCCCTGCCCCTGCAGGAAAACCACTGCAGAGTTGGAACTCAGGGAGCTGCAGGCAGACTTAAACTTTAAATAAAATTACTCTGCGAGCCGCGTTGAGAACAGCCTTCCAAAGGCAAAGCAGACATCAGGAGAACAAGCAGATTACTAGAATAATTTAGGAGAGGGCAGTGGAGGCTCAGACCCTGGCCCTGTCTGAGATTTGGAGAGCAATAGGTGGGTTCTGAACATATGTCAAGGGAGGGCCAGCAAGATTGTTTGGAGTCCCAGATAAAAAGTGTGGAATAAAGTACAGAATCAGGGTAGCTGAGAAATTCAGATCCAGAAGGATGATGGACGTTGAGTGTTCATCATCTTTCTTGGGCTCAGTTTCCCAGTTCTTAAAAATCGCCCGCTGACCTTGAGTCTACTGACCAGTTTTCTTACATTTTCGGTAGCTGACTCCATGTCAGCTCCTTGTAGAACCTTCTTTCTTTGCTCACTGGCTCTGGTCCCCCTTAGCATCCCCTTCAGGACCACCTGGCCTCCTGTGTCCAGTTCTTAGCAAGTCACTCTCTCTCTCAAATGCGGTGCTGCCCGTGATCAGGTGGTGACCACTGCGTGTCATACTCACAGGGAGTCATAGGCTGCTGTTTTCATAAATGCTGGAAAACTCACAGGGGTTCTTAGAAAACTGCACGATGTGTGAAAAAGGAAAATACTTAATTCCAAGGACCATTTGGGATTAGTTATGAAACAGAACCTGTGTTTGGCCAAACTCTTCTGCTATGTTTCCTGGCCCAGCTGTTTGGTTCTCCTTTGGAAGAATGTTATTACTTAAGATTATTTGATGCCAAAAGTGCCAGTGAGAAGATGAAGCTATTGCCTCCCCCCCCCACCATCAACTAGCCAGTTGTTTCATCTACTGTCATGGTACAGACTCATTCACTGGCATTTCCCACTGAAACTGTGTCTATAAAGTGGCAAATTACCATGATTGTCATTTAACGGAGTTAAAACTGCTCAGTCAAGTTAGTTGTTGGGTGAAGATGTCGCAATGACAGCAGCACCCGCCGTTTGGGGGGCACAGAGCGACAGTTTATTCCTTACAGCAATAGCAAGGGAAGTGACTCCCAACCAGAACAGTTCCATGGCTGCTGCGGAAGCTACTTACTCCTCATGTTTATAGAGTCAAGAGCTGTAAACCAAAGATGACGTCAAATCTCTCCTTTGAAGTTCATCTTGGGTATGTACGTGATAGAGTCCAGCAGAACCTTGTTTGACTGAACCTTGAAAGAGAATAGTGACCGTGGCCAGGCTGCCTGACACTTGTCACATTTCCACACCCAACTTAGAATTATGTCCAAATTCTTGCTCTGTGACTCAAATAACTTAGACAGAGGTTGTCTGAGTGCGTGAATTTTGGATCATATTTTTTTCCAAGTGACATTTCTAGTATCCTTGTCATTACTGTCATTTTAGAGTCCTGTCTATTAAAAAAAAATGTGTGTGGACATGGCTTATAGACTATTTTGGAGCTTAAGTTCACCCATACATGTCTCTGTTACCAAAGTTAAGCAATTCAAAGCATTATTCCCAAAACTCAGCTTCTAACTTAAACTGACCAGAGTGCAGCCTCCTATAGCATGTACCCTTCTGTGTGACCCTGCAGCCCAGAAACAGGCCAAAAAACATCAGTTCTGAATGGCTAAGGGACCCCCAGTGTGTCACCATCTGCTAGGAAAGACTTGTTGGTGGCCACAGAGCTGTAGGCAGGGCCCGGCTGTCTCCCCTGCAGCCGTGGGCTGGAGTTCTCATCCCGCATCAGCCTCTAGTGCTTACAAATGGCTTATTCAGTTTGGTTTTTTTTCTGTTTAGTTTGTTACATATTTAATATTTAATTTTTTATTTGACACATTGCAATCACACATATTTATGAATATGAATTCATGTTTAGCTACATCTATGTCATATAAAGAGCCAGTTGGGGTATTTAGTGCATATCCATCTCATGCAGCTACCATTGCATTGTGGGGAGAATATTCAAAAGCACCTCTTGTAGCTATTTTTTAAGAGAAAATATTTTTACTGTTGATCAAAGTCACCCACTGTGCAAGAGGACAGCAGAATCTGTGTTTCTTAGTTGTGACTTCGCACCAGTGGGTTAGCCTCTTCCCAGCCTCCCCTTGCTCACCCTGCCCAGTTCCTTTCTGGTCACCACTGTTCTGGTTTCTATTCCTATGAGATCAACTTTTTGGTTTATTTTTAGATTGTAGAAATCATGAATTCCTTATCTTTCTACGTCTGATTTATTTCATTAATGGTGTGCTCTCCAGGTTCATCCGCTCCATGTTGCCTCAAATATTGAGATTGCATCCATTCTGTGACCGAGCGTTACTTCACTGTGGGTGTGCGCATACACACACACCCACACACACACACACGGTTGGACAATTACGTTTGTGAACTCATCACTGTGGTCACCTCTGAAGTACTCCCTTAAGGAAGCTATGAGCTGACACCAGTGACTACTCCACACTTGAAAGCAATGTTAGAACTCTTCCTGGAACAGCCATCAGAGCTATGGTCATACCAGCTCTGAAGATTAAGTTTGAGAACTTATCCTAGAAAAAGTGCATTTTGTTAATGTTTTTCCTATGCTGGCTGAAATGATCAAAAATTGTGTCTGTTCTTCATTCTGTTGATCAGGTGTACCACATTTATTGACTGGCTTATGTTAAACCATCCTTGCATTCCTGGGATGAACACCACTCGGTCATGGTGAACCTCCTTTTATGTGCTGTTGAATCGAGTTTCCCAGCATCCTGGTCATATTGTCTTTGAATCTGTGCCCATCAGAGATGCTGGCCTAGAGTTTTCTTTTTTTGCTGTGTCCTTTCTGGGGATTGGAATCAGGCTGATACTGGCCTCGTAAGATGGGTTTAGGTGTCTTTTCTGCCTTTCCATCCTCTGCCATAATTGCAGGAGAATGTGTCATTTCTTCTCTGCATGTTTGGTAGCATTCACCAGTGAGGCCATCATGTCCTGAGTTCTTCCATTATTTGTAATTTAATATTTTGTTTCCAGGAATGTATCAATTTCTTCTATGTTATCACATGTTTTGGTTTGTAGTTATTCACAAGTCTTTGTATTTCTGTAGCATCAGTTGTAATGCCTCCATTTTATCCATGATTGTGTTTATCTGAGTCTTAATCTTTTTCTCTGGGTCCAGCTAATGGTTTGTTTATTTTGTCTGTCTTTTCCAAAAGCCAACTCTTTTTATTTCACTGATCTTTTGGTTTCTGATTCTATATTTCATGTAATTTTGCTCTGAATGTTATGTCTTTCCTTCTACAGTTCTGTGTTTAAATTGCTCTGTTTTTCTACATTAGGTTGACAATTAGAAATATTTCATTTCTGATGTAGACATTATTTGGTATAAACTTCTGTTGTAGAACTATTGTGGCTTTAATTTCGTGTCACATATTTTTTCTTTTTGTTACTTAGAAAAATTATTACTTGCTTTATTTTAAGACACTCTCAAAAATTTTTAGCTAAATGACATTTGTCCTCGAAATATGGCTTGATCTAGGATGATCCCAGACAAATTGTCATATTATGCAAAAAAATTTTTTAAAAGGCCTCAAAAAAAAGGGGGGATTTCTGTTTTGATTTAAGGACACAAGCAGGCTGTAATTAGACTCTCCAGCCTACACTTGACAATAACCCTCATGCTGTCTTACAGTCACGTCAGGCCCCTGAGCTGTCCCAGCTCTCCTTTCCTCACTGTTTCACTAGACACTGGTCAGAAAGTCCCAACAATTTGAAGTAGGAACAGGTGCACTTCCTCTTGAGAAGAGCAACCAGCTGCCGTGTCCACCCAGTGACTCTTCACTGTGACTGTGGAGCTCCTGCTCTAACATGAGAACAAAAAAATGTTAAGTAGCCCTAAAGTGTGCATTTTAATGTTACAAAACAAAATGTTTTAATTATGAAAAGTATGAATTCAAATGTGTGTATCCTGTGTTGATACTGATCAAGGCCCAGATTTTATGTCTTCTAAGCTGTAGGAAAGAACCATGCTGTTCATCATGCCCTGTGTGTGCAGGCTGTCCTGAGACACTATGACACCATCAAGGAGGATGGCAAGGGGTGTGACCACCCTGACCTGACAGACTGTGTGACACCATCAGAGTGGATGGTGAGGGGTGTGATCACCCTGTCTCGACAGACCACATGACACCATCAGGGTGGATGGTGAGGGGTGTGACCACCCTGACCTGACAGATTGTGTGACATCATCAGGGTGGATGGTGAGGGGTATGACCACCCTGACCTGACAGATTGTGTGACATCATCAGGGTGGATGGCGAGGGGTGTGACACTATCAGGGTGGATGGTGAGGGGTATGACCACCCTGACCTGACAGACCATGTGACACCATCAGAGTGGGTGGCAAGGCGGTGTGACCACCCTGACCTGACAGACTGTGTGACGCCATCAGGGTGGATTGTGAGGGGTGTGACCACCCTGACCTGACAGACTGTGTGACGCCATCAGGGTGGATTGTGAGAGGTGTGACCACCCTGACCTGACAGACAGTGTGACACCATCAGGGTGGATGACGAGGCAGTGTGATCATCTGCTTCAGTCCTTCCAAGTACAAGATAATACCGATGGCTCTTCTCTCAGACTAAGCTCTACATTAGCAAAGTTTGTGATAAATTACAAGGTTTTTTCTAAACCTTATCTTTGTTTATGGGTCTGCATATGTACATTATGAATTATCATATGGGACACTTAGGGTCCTTTTCCTACGGGACAAGACAACTCCTTCCTCAACAAAGAAGCAGAGATGACACCGACACACATTTTCCAAGTTCACAGACTGGGGGTGTTTACGTGGTGAGGTGGGGGTGCACTGCTTATCTGTGAGGGTGTATTAAGGAGCCATCTTGGGTCCTTCCCAGACACACAGCACCACTGAGAACTGGGAAGAACACTTTCTTAAAATATATCCATTTTTCCATTATTTGTAGACAGAAATCTGATGTAACTAGTGCTGTCTATTTGAAGAGCTATATTTTGGAAAGTGTTACACCCTCAAATAGGTTCCCATGCAATTATATCCTCTCCTCATGCTTCCAAATGGTTTACCTAATTTAACATTCTTTATGTACGTTTGTCAGGAGAATATTAATGTTTTACTCTCTGGTTTCCACTATTTTCCTAGCCAGTGCTTTTTATTACTCCTGTTTAGTGTAACATCATCTCTGAACATAAGCAATGAAATTGAGTTAAAAAGAAAAAAAGCAACCCCCACATTCTATCATCGTCTGGGGAGCGTGCTGCCTTCTGCTGTGTTAATTTACACTAAAATCCATGACCTGGGATCCTTATTGATTGCCAAGGGCAGAAACGCAGCCCCTGGGCTAGTTTATTTTGTGAACTGTAGCCTCAGATATCGCTGCAAGCCACAGTGATATTGATTTGATATACACTAGATGGCTCTTTATGCTCTTTGGGAAATTTATTGTGCAGAGTCAGAGCCCCAGCAGCCGGGGAGAAGCGGCTCTTTAAATTGAAGAGGGCTATCATGGTTTGACCCCTGGGCCACTCAGGTTACCGAGTGGCCTGGGCGAGGCTAGGTCGGAGCAGAGCCCGGGGACCAGCGCTCATCAGTTTTGAATGTCAATTCCCTTCAGAGGACCTGAGTTATTGCTAATAGGAACTTGCTTGGGTCTGTGACATTTGGATGCCCTATAAGTTAAACATCATAACACTTTCTTCATGTCATAGTCCTTTAAATTATGGCTGAGCATTGCACTTCTGCTCCAGCCACTTGGCATCAGACTGCGCACAAGACGAGGCAGCCTGCCTCCGAGGTGGAGATCAGCGTGGCTATTACCAGCTGAAGAGCTCCAGCTGCACGCATCTCCCCTCACCTATAAATTAGCTGGCTTGTCATGGGAGCTCCAATTGCAAGAACATCGTTGCCGTCTTGTCTCTGCACAATAGAAACCCAGTGGCCTTTGGCAACCCGCACAATAAAAGTTAGGAAGCAATTCTGATCTTGATAGCTTTTACTGTTTTTCTTGGGGGAAGCTATGCTTGTGCTGGATAAGAGATCGGTGGGGAGAGAAACATCAGTCTTCACAGGCGTCGCACGCACGAAATAGAAAAGAAAAATCATTTTTTGCTGGAACAATTTGCAATCATCTGCCCTCTCAGGAAGGCTGTAATGCCTATAATTCCTAATTTCTGCAAAAAGATAGTACTCAGTAACAGGCCGTTGTCACTTAGGTAACAGATGTGTTGATCTACCTCAGTTGACTTATTATGACTAATTCCAACTTTGGAACTGCTGGAAAACCCACCAGCACCATTTCCCCTCAGTTCTAGGACAGAACTCTGGCTCTGGCAAACTGTATCTCCAGACAGAGATTTACAAAGGCAACCTAGACTATTAGAAACTCCCTGCTGCTAGGGACTACAGATAGAAAAATCTATCACTTCACAGAATTTTCCCTAACAAGCAGCAAATTATATTTTATTAAAAGCTAGTGGGACCCTTTATATCAAAGGGGATGCTCAGAGTGGCTTAATGGCAGGGTCACAGACCAAGGACACCTCGGGTCATGGGGAAACAGCAGGAGCACTTCCGAGAAAGCCTGCATCTGGGTGCACCCCTACTCTGCCTGCCTTTGAGTCTAAGGCCCTGCAAAATGGCCCCTGAATACACTTTTAATATTACACCCCCAGCTGGGTTTCCTGCTGGCTATCTAGAGGAGATGCAAATGATTAACTAGGTGGAGAAACAGACAGCTCACATGCAAACATCGAAAATCAGAGAATGATACACGGGCTTGGTGATGCCATTAGCAGGGTGGATGTCAGACAGTTGAGTCTGGTGGGAGGAGGCTGGGGAACCTCCACACGGAACGTGCCACACCAGGGACAGCAGTCTGCTGGTGCCAGGGACACAGGCCTGAGGTTCTGGGGCCTTGAGTCTCGGGAGGGAATGACCTTGCTGAGTTTACCTGTGCAGGCTCAATTTCTTCAGCTGCAAAATGAAGTTGATTCTGAACTCCTGAGAGCAGACGTAAAGATGAAATCGGACAAAACATGCAAAGGTGCAAATCGGTATGAATTTATCACTAATGGCCAGAATCAGTCCACTATCGGTCCACTGGCACTGGGCAGCTTAAAAAATAGGAATTTATTCTCTTAGCATTCTGGAGGCTAGAAGTCCGAGGCCAAGGTGTTGGTGGGTGGTTTCTTCTGAGGCCTCTGCTTGGCGTGTGGCTAGCGCCCTGTCCTTGGGTGCTCCTGCCGAGGTTGGAACCTCAGTACACATCTGTGTATGTGTCCTGATGGGCCCTTCCAGAGGTGGGCCCTAGTCCAGTGTAGGTGTTGTAAGGGGTCAGGTTTTCAGCACAGGAACTCAGTGGTGCCCAGTTCAGCCTATAACTCGTCCTATATGGCGACACAGCATGGGTTGAAACCAGTGCCACACACTCAGACTTGGTATGTTCATTTTTGCTTTCTGAACCGGCAATCACTGTTTTTCATATATCTCAAAGAACCTATAGATACGGCTATGACTTAATAAAAAAGAAACTATATATTTGTAGAAGAAACTATAAATACACACGGGCAAAAAGAGAAGCTGGAACACACAGCATCTCCCCCACTCAGAGAACCCCGCTGTGGCTAAACTTTGATATGTTGTATCCTTCCCACGCCTTTATATTCACACATTAGCAGACTTGTAGCAAAAATGAAATTATACCACTCAGCAACCCGCTTCTGTTTTACTTAACACATGGTTGCCATTGTTCACTGCCACTGTAGATGGCGCACAATTTATGATAACGACCTAGTGTTTTACTCTATAAAGAAACCGTAATTTATTTACTCCATCTCATAATTTTGAATATATAGGATGTTTCTGTATTTTACGCTCAGCAACATGGTTGCTGGACACACATTCTTCTCTTATGTCCAGGTGAATGTTTGCTGTTATTCCCTTAAGCTATTTCCCTGACGTTTTAACTCCATAAAGACAAAAATTGTGCCTATCTCATAAAACCATGTGTTGCCATCAACTTCATGGTGGCCAGCACCTAATAGTAGGTCGATGGATATTTACTGAATGAATGAATTCAGGGGACTTTCTAGATGAGAAGTGTCTTTTTTTTTGTCCGGGACTGGGGCCACCGCCCTACTCCTTTGAGCCACAGGTGCCACCCTATGATGTGGGATGTCTTAATAAATGTGTTCCTTGTCTTCAAAATATTCGTGGTGTTAAGTATACAAAGGCAATTGGGTATGGAAGACGCTTTCAGTCAAGAAACAGTAAGGTTATTTCTACCTTGATAAATTATGATTAAGTATGTATTTGATAAGATAAATGGCTTTCTTGCCAATGGACACAGCCCCAACAAAGCGCTGAATCTTACTATCAGAAATTTAGCAGGTTTAGTTTTTATTCTTACCTTTTATCAGCAGGTAAGTCTGAGATGTTGACCTCAAATGATAAATCTTTCCAAGTCAAAAAGTTAATTATAAATGTCAAAAATATGAATTGGTAATGAATAAGGCATAATATCAACTAAGACACCCCAAAACATGCAAAGATGCCACGGAATGATAAAATGCTGTTATGAAAGGTGTGTGGAGCACAGCAGGTGACAGACCACGGGGCCTCGCCCTCCCCTGCACCTGGATGCCACCTTGTGCAGTGGAGTGTTCTTCACCTCTGGGTCCCAGCTGGGGGGGAAGTGCTGGGATTTAGCCTACAGCAAAGACTCTCACTCATTTTGCTGGTGATGCTAAGATAAGGTGACCAGATTTTAACATTGGTAAAGCGGGACACCATTGATGGGGTGGGGGGAGGGGCTCTTAATTAAAAATTTGATCTATATGGAGCAACAAAAATTTTCATAGAATGCAAAAATAGTATTGTAATATAATTTTTTAATTTCAACATAAGTATAATTTAAAAATATAATACATTAAAAAATTATACATAGTATTATTTTATTCTTTGGCATATTTCTCATTTGAGTGAATTTTTTTTTTAGTAGATTACTGTCATTGTTTAAAAGGTCATGAAATTTTTAACAAAAATTTGTTAAATTATATTTCACACATAAAATGGCTTTCAAAGTCTCAACACTTAGTTGTGATTTTTCTGATGTCCACACTTTATTTACTGTAGAAAAAACGCATTCAGTCACAGCATTAGTTCCTGGTAAGGACAGCATGTATCCCACAATTTTTAAGTGCATTATTGTATGGAACATGGTTTGTTTCAAAATGATGAAATATTTCTAACCATTTGTTCTTTATTGTGATTTTTATTGATGCCCAAGATTTAACCTTTTCTTTATCAATATTTTTTTTAATAATGATACCTCGTAAATCGTTAAGTGTCACTTTCAAGGCCAGCGCTAGACTTTTTGCTGCCACTATAAAATATAAATAATATGAGTACTGTCTGCTAAATTCATGAAATAAATAAGGAAATTACCTAAATTATCTGAATAGCTGCTTTGTTGACATCACTTGTTTAACTAGCATGAGTACGATGTGTATCATCTGAGAGACAGTTACAAAATGGTTTCGTCATTGCCAATGCCAAGAAATGCCATTGTTCGTTAAGTCCAAACAATGGTGGTCGAATTCCAACATCTGATCAATAATGCAAACTTTGATAAGCGGTTCTTAATAATCATTTCTCAACAATTATTTATTATTAAAGTTTAACATTATAAAATTAACACAAATAATATGAAACTCATATCCTGGTGAAATAGCCACATGGCAGCTGAAAACCGTATATTCCCTTCCCGTTCTCCCGCTGTTGCCTAGCTCGTGGTGCATTCTTTCCAAAAATTAGGACTTTTTAAAAATTCCACAGGACGTGGGACAAATTGTTAAAAATCGGGACTGTCCTGCCAAAAGAGTTCCCATCCCACAGGAGTGATTGCCCCATCATAAAGCTCACCCAGGATACAGACGGGTATGGCTGAGCCAATGATCCAGCATAATTCCAGAGGCCTTGGGGCTACCTCTGCATGGCAAGGTGGGAACATGGGCAGGGCAGAGCTCATGGGAGGAGCCCCCAGAACGAGGGAGAGCTGCAGAGAGGGTGGGAGAGCACAGCTGTAGAGAGGTCACGACAAGGACGGGCACAGCCCTCAGTCACGAC
>CAUYQV010015252.1:0-23788 GCA_963574575.1 Galagoides demidoff | reverse complement strand
TGCCCTATTTATTAATAACCTTTATTATTACAACATACTTTTAAACAGAAACTTTCCAAGCCACAAGATAATGGTAATCCATCTTCAACATTATTTTTTTTTTTTTTTTTTTTTTTTTTGAGACAGAGTGTCACTATGTTGCCCATGGCATCATAGCTCACAGCAACCTCAAACTCTTGGGCTTAAGTGATTCTCTTCCCTCAGCCTTCCAAGTAGCAGGGACTACAGGTGCCTGCAACAATGTGTACCCCATGACACAAAGGGATAGAAATTAAACAACTTTATCCTGAATGATAGTTGCATTCAGGAAATGATAAAAGAGAAAATTGTTAAATTCCTTAAACAAAACAACCATGAAGACACAAGTTACCTCAACCTATAGGATACAGAAAAAACAACCTTAAGAGGGAAATTTATCACATTAGATGTCTACATTCGAAAAAAGAAACAGAGCACATCAACAAACTCATGGACTATCTTATGGAATTGAAAAAAGAAGAACAACCTAATCTCAAACCCAGCAGAAGAAAAGAAATAACCAAAATTAAATCAGAGATAAATGAAATTGAAAACAACAGAATTGTTCAGAAAATTAATTTTAAAAAGTTGGTTGTTTGAAAAAAATAAAATCAAAAAAACTTTGGCTAGATTAACTAGAAACAGAAAAGTAAAATCTCTAATAACCTCACACAGAAATAAAAAAAAAGGGGAAATCACAGATTCTACAGAGATACAAGGGATTGTTTCTGGGAAGCACAAGAAACCTGAAGCCCAGAAATTTGACAATGTGGATGAAATGGATCAATACTTGGAATTGCACCCTCTCCCTAGACTTAACCAATAAGAAATAGATCTCTTGAACATACTGATTTCAAGAACTGAGATCAAAGAAACAATAACAAATCTCCTAACCAAAAAAAAAAAAAAAAAAAAAAAAATTCCCTGGTGCAGATGGCTTGACACCATAATTCTATCAAACCTTTAAAGAAGAGCTTATACCCATACTGCAAAAATAATTTTAAAAAATTGAGAAGGAAGGAATCTTCCCCAACACACTCTATGAAGCAAACATCACCCTGATAACAAAACCAGGAAAAGACCTAACTAAAAAGGAGAGTTTCAGACCAATTTCTCTAATGAATACAGATGTAATAATTCTCCATAAAATTGTAGCCAATAGATTACAGCTACACATTAAAAACAATCATTCATCACAATCCAGTAGGTTTCATCCCAGGGATGCAGGGCTGGCTTAACATATACAAGTCTATAAATGTAATTCACCATATCAATAGAAGTAAAAACAAAGACCATATGATCCTCATAATAGATGAAGAAAAAAGCTTCAATAAAATCCAGCATCCTTTTCTAACTACAACAGTTAATAATAGAGCCATAGGTGGCACATTTCTTAAACTTATTGAAATCATCTATGACAAACCCACAGCTAATATAATAAATGGAGTAAACCTGGAAGCTTTTCCATTTAGAACGAGAAGTAGACAAGGTCATCCTCTATCACAATTATTATTCAACATAGTGCTGGAAATTCTAGCCAATGCAATTATGTGAGAGAAGGAAATAAAGGGCATTCAAATGGAGGCAGAAGAGGTCAAACTCTTACTCTTTGCTGATGATATGTTCTTATACTTAAAGAACCCCAAAGACTCAACCCTAAGACTCCAGGAAGTGATCAAAAAATACAACAATGTGTCAGGATATAAAATCAACATCCAGAAAGCAGTAGCCTTTGTATATGCCCATAACATCCAAGATGAGGAGCTAATAAAGGACAGTAGCTTAAAAATATGAAATACCAAGGAATATGCCTAACAAAAGAGGTAAAGGACTTGTACAAAGAAGATTACAAAACCCTTAGAAAAGAAATAGCAGAAGATGACAACAAATTGAAGAACACACCATGCTCATGGCTGGGGAGAATCAACATTGTCAAAATGTCTATACTTCAAAGAAGAGACTTTGTATAGATTACCCAAAGTAATCTACAGATTCAATGCAATCCCCATTAAAATGCCATCATCATACTTTGAAGACTTGGAAATAAATAATTCCATAACAAACCCCATAAGGACAAGGCAATTCTTTTTTTTTTTTTTTCTGAGGCAAGGTCTCATTTTGTCACCTTCAGTAGAGTGCCTGGCATCATAGCTCACAGCAACCTCAAACTCTTGGGCTTAATCAATCCTCTTGTCTCAGCCTCCCAAGTAGCTGAGACTTCAGACACCCACCACACTGCCTGACTATTTTTTTTTTTTGAGACAGGGTCTCACTCTTGCTCTGGCTGGTCTTGAACCCATGGGCTCAGGGCAATATACCTGCCTCAGCCTCCCAAGTGGTGGGATCATGGGCATGAACCACTGTCTCCGGCCTAGCCAAGGCAATTCTTAGTAATAAAAACAAAGCCAGGTTTATCACCCTAACAAACTTTCAGCTATACTCCAAGGCCATAGTGATCAAAACAGTATTCTTTTGTATTGGCACAAAAATAGAGTCATTGACATTTGGAACCAAACAAGAACATACTGGGGAAAAGAATCCCTATTCAATGAATCATGCTGGTCATGCTGGGGAAACACCTGCATCTTTCACCACTTCCAAAAATTGATTCAAGATGAATAAAATATTTAAATATAAGACATACATAAAACAAAATCCTCCAAGAAGATAGCCTCGGGAAAGACCTTATGAAGAAGACTTTCTGGCAATTGCAACAACAACAAAAATAAACAAATGGGACTTAATTAAACTGAAAAGCTTCTGCACAGCTTAGGAAACAACAACTAATCAAATAGATAACCTTAAGAATGGGAAAAGATATTTGGATATTGTGAATCAGACAAAAGCTTGATAACTAGGATCTACAAAGAACTCAAATTAATCAAGAAAAAAGACCCAACAATCCCATGTATCACTGGTCAAGAGAGATGAATAGAATCTTCTCTAAAGAAGACAGGCATGTGGCTACCAAACATATCAAAAAATGCTTATTGTCCCTAATCTTCAGAGAAATGCAAATCAAAACTACCCTGAGTTATCACCTAACCCAGTGAGAATGGCCCACATCACAAAATCTCAAAGCTGCAGATGCTGGCGTGGAAGTGGAGAGAAGGGAGCACTTTTACTCTGCTGTGGGACTGCAAACTAATGCAACCTTTTTGGAAGGAAGTATGGAGAATCCACAAAGAACTCAAATTTGACCTGCCATTTTATCCTGCAATTCCATTACTGGGCATCTACTCAGAAGAAAAAAATATCCTCTTATCATAAGGATATTTGCATTAGATTGTTTATCGCGGCTCAATTTATAATTGCCAAATTACGGCAAGAGCCTAAATGTCCACCAACCCAGGAATGGATTAATTAGCTGTGGCACATGTGTAGCACAGAATACTATTCAGCTATTAAAAAAGATAGAGGGGCTTGGCGCCCATAGTACAGTTGTTACGGCGCCAGTCACATACACCCAGCCTGGCAGGTTCGAATCCAGCAGGGGCCAGCTAAACAACAATGACAACTGCAACAACAACAACAACAACAAAAATAGCTGGGCATTGTGGTGGGTGCCTCTAGTCTTAGCTACTTGAGAGGCTGAGGCAAGAGAATCACTTAAGCCCAAGAGTTTGAGGTTGCTGTGAGCTGTGATGCCATAGCATTCTACTGAGAGCAACATAGTGAGAATATGTCTTTTTACAAATTAAAAATAAAAAAGATAGAGGCTTTACATATTTTGTATTAACCTAGATTTAGGTGAAATTCATTCTTAGTAAAGCATCACAAGATTGGAGAAGCAAAAATCAATGTACTCAATTCTAATATGAAGGCAGTAGATGAGCTAATACAAGATGAGGGGAGGGGAATGCGGGGGGGGGGTCACCTCTTGGGGCAGGACAGAAGTATAAGAGGGAATTTACCTAACAAATCCCTAAAATAAATCAGTGTAACCTATTTCTTTGTACTGCCAATGAATCCAAAACAATAAAAAAAAAAAAGAGGAAGAAGCTTTCATAAAGAAAAATGAATGTTAATATTTATAACAGTTTATCTTGGAGTTGGTGCATCACAGGTGTGCTCAGGACAGAATTTAAGATTCAGCCTGAACCACATGATCTCTAAAGTTAGTAGAAAACTGCTTTTTGTGAGAAAATAAGTAAAATAATAATCATAATCATCTATGGATAACAAAAAAATCTTAGAATTTCCATGGTTAAAAGGACAATTGACAGCTAAAATTCAGCTATTTTTGTGGCATGCAAAATTTAACATAACAATCATAATTACTGAATATATATATCAAAGTATATCAAAATTTTAGGAATTTCATACAATTTTGGAATACATTATAATAACATCATGTTTATATAATTATAAGCCAAAGAAAGTTAAACACTTTTATATTTAGCAATAGTTCTTGTGTTGTTTTAACATACCGAATAAGTCAAATATATTTCTCTCAATTTTTAATAGCTATATTTTAAAAGTTTGTTTGAGGTCACAAAGAAAATGCAGAAATTCTGATTTTGGAACTTTTGTCAAATACCAAAGTGTTACTGAACATTTGGTACTTGTTCCTGAGGCTGAAAGAAGAATGAGGACAAATAGTTTCAGGAGAAGGGAAATTTATTAATTTTCTGGCAGGTGAGAAGGTTGGCAGACTTCATCTTAAAATACCAATGCGCCAGTTCACCCAGAAATACAGAGCTTTTAAGTGGAAGGTGTTTCAGCTTCAGGCTCTTGCTGTTTAACTATAGAGTTGATGATACTGATTGATCCCATCTCCAGGAAATCTGT
Organism: Galagoides demidoff; assembly: GCA_963574575.1. Lineage (NCBI taxonomy): Eukaryota > Metazoa > Chordata > Mammalia > Primates > Galagidae > Galagoides > Galagoides demidoff. The sequence goes on along the minus strand of CAUYQV010015252.1, from coordinate 18,979 downwards.
CTAGATAATTCCATTGAACCATCTCCTGTCATCCAAAAAAACACACAAACCAATAAAAAATGAAAAAGAAAAAAGAATAAAGCATTCACTTGCCCCCTCAGATTGCTGGCCACCGTCAGGGATTCAGGTTTTAGTTCCCCAAAAATGGTCAGAAGATTTTAAAGAGACAGTCATAAGAACATGTTTGCTCTTTTTCAGGCCTTTGCCTCTGTTGATAAAGGTTTAAAATGCTTTTGGCCACATAAAAGTTGTCATAAACACGATTATATGTTATTATAAAAAGATAATTTATTTAGCCAAAGTGACAGTTTAAAGAGCAAAAATTTTACTTTTTTTTTGAAAAAATATACCCAAGTTTTAAAAATATTTTGTAGGGCAGCACCTGTGGCTGACGGAGTAGGGTGCCGGCTCTATATACCAGAGGTGGAGGGTTCAAACTGAGCCCTGGGGCTCAGCACCTGTGGCTTAAGCAGCTAAGGTGCCAGCCACATACACCTGAGCTGCTGGGTTCAAATCCAGCCTGGGCCTGCCAAACAACAATGATGGCTTCAACCAAAAAATTGCTGGGTGTTGTGGCAGGTGCCTGTAGTCCCAGCTACTTGGGAGGCAGAGGCAGGAGAATCTCTTGAGCCCAGGAGGTGGAGGTTGCTGTGAGCTGTGATGCCACAGAACTCTACCTAGGGTGACAGCTTAAGGCTCTGTCTTAAAAAAAAAAAAAAAGCAGCTCTGGCCAAAAACTGAAATAAAAATAAAAATAATAAATAATAAAAATATTTTATACATATAATTACTTTCTAATGTATAGTAGTTTTAATTACATGTATTAATTATAATTTTAACTTTTAGTAGCCTTTATATTTTATGAAATTCTAGGAAGTTAAAGTGACTTTTAGCTTCTATCAATTCCCAATTTTCATTAGCTTATTTAAATATATTTAGATTTCTTTTTTAATTAATTAATTAGTTAAAAAAATGTTCTTGAGACATTCTCAGTCTGATGCTCCAGGCTAGAATGCTATAGCATTAGTCTAGCTCACAGCAACCTCAAATCCCTGGGCCTAAGAGGTCTTCCTGCATCAGCCTTCCAAGTAGCTGGGACTACACCTGGGTAATTTTTCTAATTTTAGTAGAGATGTGATCTCACTCTTGCTCAAACTGGTCTCGAACTCCTGTGCTCAAGTGATCCCAGAATGCTAGAATTATAGGTATGAGTTACTGTGGCTGGCCTTTAGCTTTTTATAGTGTACAAAAAGAAAGTGTCAAAGTACATAAACTTAAACTTACATTTTATAATCAGTTTTAGTATTTTAACTTGCAAATGATTTAGATATTTTGTGATCATCCTTTTTAATTTAACATAACATGGCTTCGAGATTTCCAATTAATAAGAACTTTGATACACAGGTGCCATCCATAAGTTGACAGTGAAATCTAGCCAAATATTACAGAAGCAGCAGTTCTACGAACTGAAAACATCTAGCAAAGATAGGTTTTAACCCAACAGCTTCAGGGGAAGGTGTCTAAATTAGACTTGGAGGGTGTTTTTATTTCATTTTACCAATGATTTTAAAAACTTTATTCAACAAATATTACTAAAGCATTTATTATTTCTCCCTCTGTTATTATTTCTCCTACGTTTCATTTGTCATTTATTTTTACCCAAACTCTCTACCTTTGGAGGAACTATTAGGTCTGGACCCTGTGCTGGTCTAGATCTCTCACAGTGATACTAGACTAACAATTGCCTTAGCGTCAGCCTGTACTCATTCATATAGGGTCAGGTTACATGGGGAAAGAAATGGGATATCCTGGCCGCTGGGCCACACAGTAGCATTCACTGTGAAACTCCACTTTGACAGATGAAATAAAGGAATTCTTAGGAATTCTGGAATAAAGGTTTAGAAGTGTGATATAGTTTCTTGCTTAAAAATCATTCTGCTTTCAACACCTGAGGTTATGTCCCTGCTCTTGGAATTGCCACATCTGGCAGGAAAAAAGAAAACTGATGTTATGTGGGGAAAACTTGTATAGTTTCACCAGCATCTGACCCCTCTTCCTCAAAATCCTCAGAGAGCAGACAAATCTATCCAGTGGCTACAGCCTGTCTCACTTACCCTGACTCACACTGAATGTGAACACACACACATTGAGGTGTGTAAACCAGCCCCTTATGCCTTTTTCTTCTCCTGTTGTTGACAGTGTTTCTGTCACCTGTGGCAATTTTCTGTTAAACCCTATTTCCAGGTTATCCAACACGATTGTTTCATTTGATGTGCTGTCTTTGCTGGGTTGCACGCTATGGTCTATAAAGCGCATGCATCCCTTGGTCTAACTAAATGTACCTGGGGGTTCCAAATTGGTACAGTAACTTCTGTTCCAAACTTTTCATAGTATTTTAAGCATTTGCATCTACTACCATGTATGTGAAACAAAGTCTGGATTAAGGATCTATTTCTGTCAGGACCCATTTTTAGCCCCTCAGTACAAGTGACACTAATTCAGCATAATCCACTTGCCAGCTATGTATGGGTGAGGGCTTCTGCCTGGGGACCTTGCCCTTAACCTCTGTATCTTTTGCTCTTAGAGAGAACAGGTCTTATAGGCATTTTATGCCTTAGAGGATGCAAGAATAACATGTCTAGACCCAGTCACTGCAGCCCACAGTGTCCACTCATTTCATGGACACAAGTGGCTACCTCATAGGAGTGTACCCAGAGCCCCCCTTCCAAACATAAAGGTGGTCTTCCTTCAATCAATGCCCCCCTTTAAGTTCCCAGAGCAATTTCTGTGGGGCCACATCCTTAAAGTATCCATTTAATAGCTCAATTCTCCATTGTTCATCTATGTACCAGACCACATGGCCAGCCCATAAGGAATGTGGCAGATTTCCAAACAGAATGTTGTCTACTCATCTGTAAATCAAACAACAATTTACTGATCAATCAAAAGCTGTTCACAGGGTTCTATCCATGTAACAATAGCTTCCAGAAACTCCTCAGATAGTTCACAAGTTGCACTTGTGGTAAAGATGCTACGTGTTCATGCATGTGGTGTTACCTCCCTGCATCCTCCCAGTGGTGTGCTTCTGTTAAACCATTTCCTTTTTATTATTCAACTCTTCTGGCACTACCCCCCCCCCCTTATTACAGCCTCTATATTACCCAGAATATTATAAATTTCTCAGGTTTATTTTACATCCTTCAATCATTGAGGCAGCTTCAATCAATGTCCAATAGATAAACAGTAATTATCTTTAAAATCACGTGTACCGGGTAGTGGCATCTGGAAATTATTTATTCCAAAATTTATTCCACTAGGGGGTGCTCACAGGCTTTTGACGTGAGCTCTGGTGGGCATGATTGACAGAAAGTAGAAAACTATTACAGTAAAAATCATAACAATCGGTACAAGGAGTGGAGGCTGTGGGTATAACTGTGAGGAAGAAAATATACTGCTGTTAGCCTGCTCATGGTTCACTACCAGCTGGTCTGCCCATTTGGATAACACTACTTGAGGCAGTTCCAGCACTTAGTAATACACATCAAAAATGCCTTGCACCACCACTTTTTGCATTGTTCAGTGTGGCTAAGGATTTCTGCCCTAAACTGTGGGTTTTTCCAAAGTGGATGCCTCCCCTAAATCCAAAATTGGCATTCCCACACTGCAAGAGGAGCAACCATCATTGCCATAACTCCTGTGAAAGGGAACAGCTGGTCAGTGTGAAGCTTGCTAAACTGCTTAAAGATCCTGATTTGTTTCATAAAGTTCTGGGACAGGAAAGAGTCAACCCCACCTCAGTGCTGAGGCTTTTGGGCACAGACACCAGGTGTTTGGTGAAACTTGGACACAGAAGCTGGGAGACTACCGTGTTTCAGAGCATTTTGTGAGTGAGTGATGTGTTTAAACCCTTCAGGGCTCCCCAGTAAGAGGGGAATCCCTCTATAGGAAGCCATGCCTTTACACAGGCAATAGGTCTGCAATCCCAATGGTGCTGCTTCCTTGATTCTGTAGCTAGAGCTGCTGAGTAAAGTTCATTAGGCTACTCCAGAGGGAACAACCACCTACAAATGGGACTGATGGGAACCAAAAGTGGTGCTCACAACAGGGGCCACCCAGGCTACCAGCAGCTTCTTAGGCAACTAACCAAAGAGAAAAAATATACAGCCACTTGAAAATACAAGGCATCCTAAGGATTTTATTTAAAAGAAAAAAGAATAGGAACTTACAGTTGGGGCCATGCCAGGAGAGGGCACTGCCTAGAAATACCTGGGTGCTTTTTTGTCCCCTTGTTTCTCTTATTAACTAGAGACAGAAATTAGGAACCACGGCTTCTGATTGCTAAACACCTGAAAAGAAAAGAAAAGGAATGAAAAGAAAAGAAACAAAAAGAGAGTACCATTTTAGGAAGTTACCAGTCCAAGAAAAATTTTTAAAAAAAGATACACTGGGCAAATGCCAGACCTAGCAAATATTATGGCTATAGATTACTTATTAATGTTTTGATTAATTATTAATTTAATAAACAAATGCCTACAGGCAGGAGGGGAAAGTAAAATATAAAAAACACTGTGTGCCTTCATTGTTTCATTCCATCCAGGTCTGAGCCCTGTCCTCTGAGTTCCCAAGGGCCACTCTTCTACCTATAGTTTAGCTTCCATAGTTGTTTTCTGAATCAAAACTAACTAAAACATAAGAGGATATGGAAAATGTATGTTTTTTCCCCTGTGAGCCCCATACATATGAACAAAAAACAACACAGAAGATTCTTTAATAATCTAAAAAGTAGAAGCATTAAATCTATTTTGGAAGGAAGTATGGAGAACCCACAAGGAACTCAAGCTAGACCTCCCATTTGATCTTGCAATTCCATTGCTGGACATCTATCCAGAAGAAAAAAAAAATCCTTTTACCACAGGCACACTTGCACTAGACTGTTTACTGCAGTTCAATTTACAATCATCAAAATTTGGAAACAGCCTAAATGCCCACCACCCCAGGAATGGATTAACAAGCTGCAGTATATGTACACCATGGAATACTATTCAACCACTAAAAAAGATGGAGACTTTACATCTTTTGCATTAACCTGGAAGGATGTGGAACACATTATTCTTAGTAAAGCATCACAAGAATGTAGAAACAAGAATCCTATGTACTCAATTTTGATATGAGGATGATTAAGGTACTAGTACACGGAGGGGGTGGGGGATGAGGAGTATTAAGAAAGGGAAGGAAGGAGGAGGTGAGAGGTCAAGGGGTGTGGTACACTTTTGGGGGCAGGAAACAACTATTGGAGGGTCCTTATCTAACAAAAGCAGTCAATGTAGACTGGCTCTTTGTACCCTCAATTAATCCCCAATAATAATAAAAAAGTATTTTCTTGCTAATTAAAGATAAAAATAAGTTGCAGTTAACCCTTTACATGACTCTGTTATAAAATTATGTGTTTTCTGGAGATATGTGCATATATTTTGTAAGTGGAATTTTTTTCCCTGAAAATTAAAAACACCTTAAGTATTCACCTTTCAAAGGGCAAGGAAATAATGCATATCTGTATTATGAAACATGTGTACAGGCATACATCATGCAGATGTTTGCAAAAACTGTGTTGAAAATGTCAGAAACTCCAGCAAATGTCTATTAGCTTTGGGTAAAAGAAAATCAAGCAATATGCTGGAAGTTATTACTGTGTATTAAAGAAATGCCTGTCCTTAGTGTTCTTAGAGGGAGTCTCAGTGTATGTCTGTGCAAATAATTATTTTCTTTTTGTTATATTTTTTTTGAGACAGAGACTCACTATGTCGCCCTCAGTAGAATGCCGTGGCGTCACTGTTCACAGCAACTTCAAACTCTTGGGCTTAAGCGATTCTTTTGCTTCAGCTTCCAGAGTAGCTAGGACTACAGGTGCTCACCACAACGCCCAGCTAGGTTTTGGTTGTAGTTGTCATTGTTGTTTAGCAGGCCTGGGCTGGGCTTGAACCTGCTAGCTTCAGTGTGTGTGGTCCCTACTCACTGAGCTACAGGTGCCAAGCCTGCACAAATAATTATTTATGAAACTTCCACAATTAGAACAGACTAAGCTATATAGACACAAAGATGACCTTTTAAGCATAAGACTCTGAGAAAATTTTACCTGTGGCTCCCAGGATAGTCTCTGTTTTTCTTCTTTTTCAATTATAAGTATTTCAGAGGTAATTTCTAGAAGACACTAAAATAGAGCATATGTAACCTCCATTTTTCCTAATTAATGCAATATTTCTATTCAGCTTAGGAAAGGTTGGTAAATGAAAATAATTTGTTGGCATGGATGCAGAGAGAAGGGAACACTTCTACACTGCTGGTGGGAATGCAAGCCAATATGGCCTTTTTGGAAAGAAATTTGGAGAAAACTCAAGGAACTAAAAGTAGACCTACTACTCAATCCTGCAATTCCTCTACTAAGTAAGGACCCACAAGGAATTCAAGCTAGAGTTCCAAATGATCAAAAATCATTTTACATAGGGCACTGGCCCCATATGCCAGAGGTGGCGGGTTCAAATCCAGCCCCAGCCAAAAACTGCAAAAAAAAAAAAAAAATCATTTTACAACAAAGACATTTGCACCAGAATGTTTATTGCAGCCCAATTCATAATTGCCAAGATATGGAAACAGCCCAAGTGCCCATCAACCCATGACTGGATTAAGAAATTGTGGTATATGTATACCATGTAATACTATGCAGTCATAAAAAAGATGGAGAATTCACATCTTTTATGTTTATCTGGATGGAGCTGCAACATATTCTTCTTAGTAAAGCATCTCAAGAATGGGACAAAAAGTATCCAATGTACTCAATACTACTATGAAATCAATAAATAATCACCTACACCAGGGGTCCTCAAACTTTTTAAACAGGGGGCCAGTTCAGTGTCCCTCAGACTGTTGGAGGGCTGGACTGTGGGCCCCAGGATGAGACAGCTGCTAAGTAGGACAGGCAGTGGTGGCAAAAACACCTGGAAGGCTGGATAAATGTCTTAGGCGGGCTGCATGTGGCCTGCAGGCTGTAGTTTGAGGATGCCTGACCTACACATTCATACAAATAGTAAAACATAACTATAGTCCAGGAAGGGGAGGGGGAGGCTGGGAGGAGGGAGGGTTTTTGGGGGGACCTCACGCAATGTGCATAATGCAATGGTACATTTCAAAACTATTATGAAAAGAGTATAATTATCTTACCATAACAAATAAGTAAGCAAGGTGGTGATAGATGTGTAATTCAGTTTGATGTAAGCATTTAACAGTGTATATCAAATCAGTACACTGTATCCCATAAATGCATCAATGTACAGTTATTGTACAGCCCCTTCAGCCCCCCCTTTCTCTCTGGAGAATGGGTTGGGGATTGAATAAAGAAAAAAATAAAAAGTTAAAAAAATGATAAAAGTTATTTTGACAAACTATGATGAATGAATAAAGACAAGATGAAAGGCATTGACACACAACAGAAAAATAAAAACTTGCAGACGATTTTTATGTGACCAAAAAAATAATGTATACCCATATATATGTCATTTGCAAGCAAAACCATAAACCTAGAGCAAATATTAAGCAAGTTACCAATATGTGGTAACTTAAAACTCAGGCTTTTTAGTAAACAATTGAATTACTAAACCTACCCAAGACAGAGGATTGGGAGCAGCTGGCCACACAAATCCCACAAAGAGCTCTGGGCTGTCTCTGGCCTTCCCCTTGGTGACAGTGGTCTGGAGGAGGAATATTTTCTCTAGGTCCTCTGTGACTGTGCACTATGCACCCAGGGATGGCTGTAAAGGCTCTTACCCTGCTCATTGTTGCTCCTGGAGAATGAAATTACTCAGGCTACAGGAAGTAGAGAAAGAAAATGAAAAGTCAGGAGAATGAAATTCACTGAGAATATACCAGATAAATAATAACACAGGGAGTGGTGTGAGAGGGGTTTCTAAGACTCACAAAGAGGTTAAGTCCTGTGTCAAAAGAGTTGAGAGAATGGTCTAAAGTTCTAAACTCTTCTCTTTAATAAACATACAGTTGGGAATATTAGTTTAGGGGCACAATATAGTACAGTGGTGTCTACCACATGGCCAAGAAGTGAATTCTCCAAATGGTTATGTTCTGCTTCTATTTCAGTTTTAAATTCTACTTTTAGGTCATTCCTTTGCTTCCATAACTGATCATATGCTGTTGAAAGTGGCAATTTCACTTCTTGAGTCACGCACCTCTCCAACTAGTGTTTAACTTGCTAGTTGTGCATCCCTCTTGCTCAAACCCAGCAGACCCCATAGTTGTTGACTATGATAAAATGTAAGAGACGACACCAGAGTCATGTAAATAACTTCCCCCTTCACAGGTGTTTTTTTTTAAACAAGTCACATCTTGCAAAAAGCTTAAAGGATAACACGTGTGAGCCTTAATAAAGTCCAAGTTCCACACGCTCCCTGTCACTCTTCACACGCTGCTTGAGCTCCCTTCCACTCCTGGACATCCTGTCAGTTTCCCATCAGCACTACCAAACCTCTCTGGAATGTGAGGAACAAATTCCTCCTTGTTTTATGCCTTTTGATTTCACTTCCTCCTTGTACCTCTCCTGACTGATGTGTTCACCTAAATTTCCCTTGGTGAAGATCCCCTAGAGACTGGCTGTCTTGCTTGTAGATAGCACCCTCAAGACCAAATTAGGCAAAAACATAACATAAAACTAATAATGGTTGTACTTTTGTCATTTTTAATTAGGCTTTATCATGTAGGCACAATCAGTATTTATTATTTCCATTTCCAGCCCCTCCCCTTTTTAAAAAATTTTTTCTTTTTGCAGTTTTTGGCTGGGTTTGAACCCACCACCTCCGGCATATGGGGCTGGTGCCCTACTCCTTTGAGCTACAGGCACTGCCCCCCAGCCCCTCCTTTCTCTCCGGAGAATGGGTTGGGGAGCTGACATTCCAAACTTCGAATCATGGCTTTGTCTTTTTAGTCACCATCCCCCATTTAGGAGCCTACCAAGAGTTTCCTCATTAGGGAAAAAAAAAATGCTTTTATAACCCAGGGAATTCCAAGATATTTAGGAGCTCTGTGTAGCACATTTCCTTCTGGATCACACATTGTACCTGTTCTTGGGGGCCTTTTAGGATTAGAGTCTACTTATAAGTATAGAAGCAAACAGAAGTGTGGGGCATGAGTCTGAGGAGAATTAGTGCTATCCTGCAAGGCAGCTACCCCAGGGAATGCTGTTATAGTTTCCTCAGGCAGTGTAGGGCTATTCTCAGGGGGGAGTAGAGTGGCTGCTTCTAGGGAAAAAGACAACTTCATTAGGTATTCAAAGTCACTAGCTTTATTAATATCTTCCCATATGTCTCATTCCAATTTTCAGGATCCTATTTCTCCCCAGTGTTCTCACTGTAAAGGCAGACACCTTATGAGGTTGGGCATTTAATTTGCATTATAACATACCATGAAAGGAATGAGACTCTGGCTTCACTGAGCTCAATTTTTCCTTTCCTAACTTTGCCTAGTGATATTAGGAGAGACCAGCCAATCTCACTGTACTTTTTAGTTTGACCAAAAATGTTCTAAAGTATCAAATACATGGCCATGCATACATTTGCATTTTATAAGTATTTATTAGGAATATCCTGATATTATTTTAACAGGAAATTCTGTTTTTTTATTGTTTCAGGTAATTTGTAGATACAAATAATTAGGTTACAATGTTTGCATTTGTTAGTTAGAGTCACTCTTAAAATTGTGTCCTGCCCCCACGAAGTATGCCAAACACCTTAACCTTGTTTCCATAATTTTTAAGAGCTTACTATTTCACATTTCTCCCATAGTAAATTAACCATTTTCATTGAAACATTGTATATGACCACAAGAGAGCAAAGATGCAATTGATTGAATAGCAGAGGATAAACAAACACAGCAACATTAAAGATTTTGATATACTACCAATACTACTGACCTAATTAATGTATATCAAAACATTGCACCCATCAAATCTAGACTGTGGAAATTAACCACAGGATACTTTTAAAGATTTATGACATTGAACCTATATCATATCATTATTTTCAAGTGGTTGAAATAATTCAGAATATATTCTTTCATTTCAGGTTGAAATTGAGGCAGAAATCAGTGAACAAAATGTAAGTATAAAATCAATTCTATATTGATATATTATATAAACATATAAATATATATGAATCACTATTGATGTTCTAGTATTTAACTTTCCCTTAATCACTAGAATAAACTCTTCTTTGTCATCTTGTATTTCATATATATATAACTAACTTTATTTTTAAATCTTTTGTTGATTTGTATCAAAACTTATAAGTAATGTGAGTCTGTAATTTACCTTCCTAAAATGTAGTCAAGTTAATCGTGAAGCTATCTGGTTCCAGAATTTTCTTTTAAGAAGGTTTTTAAATACAATTAATTTTCTTTAATAGATAGAAGGCTATTAATACTTACATTTACTTTTGTTTACTTTTGATAATTTATGGATTTTCTAGAAAGTTGACCATTTCAAGTGTGTTTCCATAATTAATGACCTATGTTTCATAGTATCTTCCTGTAATATCCTTAAAATCTAAATGAATAGTAGTGATATTGCCATTTTTTATTCTTATTACTAGTTGAATAGTTACCTTTTTTTTTTACTAAGATCTTCACTAGAGTTTTATCAGCTTTGCTAATCCATTTTATATTGTCATATAATAGTTGTACATTTTTTTGAGTACTTGTGAAATTTTGATATGTGTATGCTATGCTAATCCTTTTAAAGACACAAACTGTCTATTCCCCTTGTTATGTTTTGGTTTTTAAATTCTGCTATTTTTGTTATCTCCTTCATACTTTTGTTTTATCCTTTTTTGTAAATGTATGACTTGATTTATTGAAATAATCAGAATTTCTCTTTTTGTAATGTACCAAATGTCATGTTATATATTCCAAGCTTTAAATTTTGCACTAGGAAATACATGAATTTTGATATACAATACTTTCATTAATAATAAAATTATATTTTCTGACCTACTTTTGAATTTTCTCTTAGACATATGGGTGAGTTAGAAATACATTTATTAATGTGCCCATATAGAATTGATTTTCTGTTTATATTTTATTAATGATTTCTGGCTCAATTTCAATCTGGAATCAGAGAATATATTCTGAATTACTTTAATCACTTGAAAATATTGCCATGATTTAGATTACATATGTCATAAATTTACATACATATCCTATATTTAATTTGCACAGTCTTCCTTTGGTGGGTATAGTGATTTGATATACCTCAATTACATTAGTTGTGTTTTCATATACAACAGTTGTACTGGTAGCATCTAAATCCTTGCCATTTCTGTGTTTTCCCCCCTCTGCCATTCAGTCAATTACATCTGTGCCCTTTCATGGTCATGCACATGCACTTTCTTATGTTTTATGCAGGAGATGAAATAAGGACACTAGGATGTGATTGTCCACAATTTGCTTTAATTACTGTCTAAACATTTTGGAGGAGGAAGGGAACATGTAAAATTATGAAGTATTTTTTGTTTTTAAAAATGAAACATATTCCTCCTCCAAGTGACCTTCTGGTTAATTGTGTCTTTTTTCCCCTGTGGTTTCAGCATGCACATCTGCGTACACAGCCCATCCTCAGTCTTGGTACTAGAATGCTCCCCCACCTCACCCCCATCCTATTTTAGCCTTTTTAATACATTATGGAAATGAAGCTTCTGTCTTATGAATGCATTTAAGGCTATGAATTTTCCCTATAAGCATGGCTTTACGTGCATCCTAAATAATTTCACATTTATATACTCATTGTCATTCAGTTAAAAACATCTTTTGATTTTCATTGTGATTTCTTTCATAATCCATAGGTTAATGAGATTATTTACTGGGGTCTTGGGTTTTGCCCCTGAGTTCTCACCACATCAACTATTTTCTAAGTCCTTTAAGTATTTATTTAAGCATTTACATATTTGATTATTTACTTCCTGTATTTATCTATTTTCTGTCATTGTTCTGGAAGGAAATATTAACCTGATGTAAGCCATTTAATGTGGCTAGAAATTGAAATCTGAGCATGTTTTATTTACTGTGTAAAATATATCGGTATACATACGACAGGATGGGAATATCACTTGTTAACCACACTAAAGAATAAATGTAGCTGAATTCTTGACATTTGTAGAAAAGCATCCAGATTTATTGAAATTTTCAGTGTTTTATTATAATATAGATACATCAGCATAATTTTATTATTTTATAATCAGCAATTTTGTCATTTGAAAACTGAGTGGCTGTAGGAGTATTTACACTTATTTTTTATATTCCTTTTGAAATTAAAAGGCATGCCTGAGTAACTTTCTTGCTAGTTGGCGTTGCTCAGGGTTACCCGATGTGCATTCCTGAAAGCAATCCTCCCTCTCCCAGGACAAGCGGAGGAGCTGTGTTCCAGCCAGACTCCTTCAGCAGCCACAAGTGAGCAGGGCAGAACAATACTGCATACATGTACCCACGACTGAACTTCTGAGCTACAAATGGAGCAAACTCACTCTTTAAATTTCAAAGTACAGATAAGTTTACCCGTCACTATGGGACAATAAGAATGGATTAACAACCTCTCACGTGCCAGTAACATACTGCTATGTGCAAATGGCAGAAATGGGGATTAATAAGATAAAGACATTAGTCACAGGATTCTTAGGGTGGTTCTAAACTAGTAAACACACTTACAGATATCTCAAAGATCCGTCCTTGTAACAGGCATTGTTCCAATCATTTTATACAAAATTACCTCATTTAATTCCCACAGCAAACCTGTGAACTAGTGACTATTATTATTATTACTGTTATTTTGTTATTTGGTAGAGAAGTAAAAGAGAGCGATTAACTTGTAAAAAGTGAAAGCTCAGGGAGTGCGTGGTGCATGTGGGACTTTAGCCCTTAATGTCTGGTTTTAGACGCTTGCATTTAATCCCGGTTGCCTCTGCGCGGTGCACCTGCGTCTGCGCTCCTGTCAGCGCCGGCGTGCGCTCCCGCACTCCTGCCGGCTGTAGCCCCTAAACGGTGCACCTGCGTCTGCGCTCCTGTCAGCGCCGCGTGCACTCCCGCACTCCTGCCGGCTGTAGCCCCTAAACGGTGCACCTGCGTCTGCGCTCCTGTCAGCGCCGGCGTGCACTCCCGCACTCCTGCCGGCTGTAGCCCCTAAACGGTGCACCTGCGTCCGCGCTCCTCTCTGTGCAGGCGTGCACTCCCGCACTCCTGCTGGCGGCAGTGGTCCCTAAACTTTAGATCGGAGCATCTGTGTATTTTCAGAAGAAAATTGCTTTTCCTGCCCGCCCCAGTAGACCCTAAATGTTAGATCGGGAGCATCTGTGTGTTTTGAGAAGAAAATTGCTTTGAGACAATTACGTGTTTTTAAAATATGGATATACTAACCTTGTGGGGCTGGGACCGGCATGCTTGAGCTGTTTGGAGTAAGAGACTGCAGGATTTTCTTGCGTTTTTCTATCCACCCCAGCTGGAGCTTTTGAATCTGTTCCCTGCCTCAACCCACTGTTAGGCTGCTGGGGCTGTGCCTCAATTCTGCAGCTCTGTTAATCTCTTTACATTGTGAGCCCCTGCGACCTACGTGCTCAGCACAGGCTGCTGCGAGGGAACTTTAATTCCCTTCATTTCACTTGGACTCTAAATGCTGAGTAGGTGAGAGATTCCACATGCTCTCCTATATATTAGTGTGTGCACAACACCCCAGCCAGAACTCAGCTTCTAGGCTCTCAGTGTTTTGTAAAGATCAGATATTTTCAGAGGCTGAATTATGTCAATGTTGATGCTTAAAAACAAAAATAACAACAATAAAAATAACAAAAGAAGAAATCAGGACAGGAATATGGACAAAGGCAGTTGGAAAAAATTCTGAGATTTGGGCAGAGGGGAAATAGTTGCATCTCTTAAGATGCACTCATTGTCCAGTATTTCCAGTTATTTAATTTTACATGGTATTTAAAATCATGGCATACAGTTTTAGTTTATATAGTCAATAAGAAATATTGTCATAATAAAACTGAAAGATGTAGTCACCACGAGATGGTAAGGATTGGGAACCACAGAGGTGGGGAAAAGGAGCAAATGCTCCCCTGTGCTAGCTGCTTGGTCTTGGGCAGGTCAGGAAATATTCTGCTTTTCAGTCTCCTTATGTTAGGAGGTGAGATGGTCACATACCATATAGGATATCACTCTCTAATATATTAACTATTAGTTTCATGTGGCTATTCAAATTAGCTTTATAATTAAATAGAAAAATCACCATAGCCTCATTTCAAGTGTTCAAGGGCCACATAGGGCCAGTGGGTAGCATAATGTACAGCACATATATAAATTTATATAAATTCTTAGCAGAAAATACTTCTGAAAAGTGCTGGTATATAAAAAAGGGTTAAATATAATTTAGACATGGTGTGGAGAGTGTATCATTATTAAACAATAGGTGTATATTCAGTATTCTTATGTTTGTGGATATGTGGAAAGCTTTGTATGTAAGTCTGAGATCTGTGCTGCAAGTCTTTTTCCTGTAAAAAAAAAAAAATCATCAGGTCTGTCAAAGTAATCCTCATTAACCAATGCATTTAGAAGATAAAGGACAGTTCAAGTAAGTTGACTTTGAAAGACCTGGTTTCAAAAATAAAAAATACTCTGTAAATGAGGGAAAAAATATCCCCAATATTTCCTAGATTCCTGATGGAAAAGGACCAACATGTTCAAATGATTATCAAATTGATAAAAGATTACCTTTTAAAAATAGTGAACCTTCTACTGACTGATCTTGAAGTATTTCACAATTTATTAAGGGTTTTCTACATAAAAGTAATTTTAATTTTATTGTATAACCTTAATTCATTTAATTCCTAGGATAGCTAACATTTTTTTTTTTTTTGCAATTTTTGGCTGGGGCTGGGTTTGAACCCACCACCTTCAGTATATGGGGCTGGCACCCTACTCCTTTGAGCCATAGGTGCCACCTGATAGCTAACTTTTAATGTAGTTATAAATATTATTAGTTTAAAATGTTTCTGTCAAGTGTCATTGATGATAGAAATAAAACTGATTTTTGAAATATTACACTCTTAGGCACTATTCTTGTTAAACATACTTATGAAAACTAATCTAAATTATTTTATACTGCTTTTCATCAATAATTCCTTTATAATTGTAACTTCTTTTATTTCTTTGTCCTATTACAGGCACTAGCCAGGACTTGCAATAATATAGATGTTTTTGTCTTTATATTGATTTCAGAAGAAAAGTTTTAAAAGCTTTTATATAGATACTTTTATTAATTATAGATATTTTTAATAGGTCTATATTCATATTTAATATTTATTATCATTTATATTAATAGATGCATTTCTAGGTATGTAACTATTTCATATAAATTTTCCAGTTAAATGTCCTAATCTTGTTTCTTATATCCTTTAATAATTTTTCATATTTGTTATTAATATATAGATACCCCTTTTGAAATTTATCATCTTGGTTAATTAAAGCTTTCTTCATTTCTTACCTTAATAAGTTTATCAGAATTATGTCAGTTTTAACAATCCTTTTAAAGAATTTTACTTGATTTATTCCCATTATTTCATGTTTATCTTTCTTCATTGCTTTTCTTATTTTTATTATTGGTTTTACTCAGCTTTGTTTTCACCTATTTAATTAGAATTTAATTTGTGGACTTGGATAGTTGTATCATGAATATTCAGAAATTTTCCACTTTAAAAACATAAATTTAGGCTATAAAATTCCATCTAAGAAACTTGTTATACCAAAATAAGTCCAGTAATGCATAAAATGATGACATATCAAAACACAGAAAGGTTTATTCTTGGAAAAAATGGTTAAATACTTAAAACTCCATTGTAAAAATCATCACATTAAGAGAATAAAGGGGAATAACATGATTATCTTTCAAAGACTGCATGCCAAAATTCAGTGTATAGTTTTATAAGTACTGTTAGTAAAGTAGGAAGAAGACAGAAAGAAAATTAATGCACTATACATATCTTTAAAAATTGGAAAATGCTCACACACATGGAAATTACAAAGCATCCCTTGTGGGAAGAGTGGTAGAGAATACATTATGAAGGCTGTCCTGCCACAACAAAGCACAGATCAGGGTGAAAGGAAGGGAAATAAAGGGCTCCCATGCATTAAACCATCAAGACAAAAGCCCAGGTCACACAGGGGGCAGCGGCTTATTCAGGCAGCATCTGGGCTGGATGAAGTCTGGGGCTTCTGCACAGTGGGAGACTGAGCCTTAGAAATCACAAGAAAAGAAATACATTTGAAAGGCTGGTTAATAGCCTTAGCTCAGAAGTGCTCCCTGCTAATAATGCCTTGCTGATTAAAAGCAGATCTAACACAAGTCCACAGAATTTCTACAAAATAACCAAAAGAAACTATGCCTTGTCAACATAACAAATTGCAAAAAAGCTTCCAGATATAATGGTTATGAAATGAATAACTAAATAATTTAAAACAGAGTCACACAGACACAGATGGAATGAACAGATTAGGAAGCTATAAAATTCATAAATGAAATGCTTCAGAAACCACAAGGTAATCATGTAAACATAAGCAAGAATTATGCTTTTTTAAACATACAAGATGTAAGAAAATTAATCAAATAAAATACAAGTGATGGAAACTTGAAAAGATTAAAGTAAAACCTCATTGTCCGGAGGAAACCGTGTGAGAAGGGTAATTAGGGATGGTCGGAACAAAGCCAAGCACGGCCAGAGCCCAGACAAAAGGAGCTGAATTGATCCCTGACTGTGTAAACAAAAAAGCTGTCAGCTTGGAGATCGGTGACCGAGACCCGGTAGCATAAAGGAACAAAAGACGTCACCACAGGAAGTGTCCGCCTGACTTCCTGTCCCCATAGGTAGGAACCAAAAGTCACAGGGAGTAGGGAGCAGGGGGGAAGGAAAAAAAAGTTGCACACTTCCGGTAAAGACGGCAAATTTTAGGCCTGGATTTCTCCGAGCCCCAGGGTTCAAAATAAAGCCTTCCAGGGACGTTTTGGCACTGTTTTGGGCCCTGTATCTATTATGGAAGACTCTGCAGCTCCCTTCAAGGCCTACAGGCTTCCTGGGGCCCCTCCAGGGGCTGGGGGACTGTCTGAGGGCCCTTCTGGGCCTAATCTACCCCTGTGTGAAATTTCTGGCGAATCGGTGGCTCCAAGTACAACTTCCCTACGTTCGGGTATGTTTGGGGTGGTTTCTGGGCCTCTGCGTGAGGTTCCAGGCCTTCTCCGACTCGGTCCGGAAGGCCTGAGGCCTTCCCGGGCCTCAGGGGGCGGAGCCAGCCTCGTTAGCCAGCCTGACGCCGGAAGCAGCAGCAGCTGGACAAAGGAAGTCATCTGCAGGTATTATGTGCATGGGATGTGCAAGGAGGGGGAGAACTGTCGCTACTCTCATGATTTAGATGATGGCCAGATGGCTAGTGAGGCCTGCGGCCTTCCCGAGGCCTTTGCAGACGGTGGCCATTTTGCGTCTGCGCAGATGGAGCCCTCGACTCAGGAAGTGGCGGAAGTCCCCCCTGCTGCATCCGCTGGCTCCTTGCCTGTGATTGGCTCAGCTACTGAGAGTGGTTTCTTTGAAGCTGGTACAGAGAATGCAGGCCGTGGGGCTGCCGGAGGAGCAGCTGCAAGAGGAGCAGCTGCAGAAAGCTGGGTGGATGCCATTGAGTTTGTTCCAGGGCAGCCGTACCGGGGCCGTATGAGCCTGTCTATCCCTGAGGCTCCGGTGCACTGGGTGCCTAAGAGGGAGCAGATGGCTGTGGGCATAAGAAGGCAGATTTGCCGCTATTTTGCCCGGGGATATTGCTATTATGGGGATAGCTGTAGATATTCCCACGGAGAAGCATGTGACATATGTGGTCTGCAGTTTCCATACCCAGTGAATGCTGCCCAGTGGGGAGACCACATGAGGGCCTGCATGGCAACACATGTGAAAGATATGGGACGCTTGCTTACAGCCCAGCCAGGTATGGACAAAGTATGTGGCATCTGTATGGAGGTTGTCTATGAGAAATCCCGCTTTATTGACCGCCGCTTTGGCATTCTTATCAACTGCAACCACACGTTCTGTCTTAGCTGTATCCGCAGATGGAGAAGAGACCCAAGTTATGAGAGTAGGACTGTGAAGTCCTGCCCACATTGCAGGGTCACCTCCAACTTTGTCATTCCCAGTTTTTACTGGGTGGAGGATGAGGAAGAGAAACAGAGACTTATTCAACGGTACAAAGAGGGAATGAGCAAAATTCCCTGCTTGTATTTTGCTGGAGGCTGGGGTTACTGCCCATTTGGAGAGTATTGTTTTTACAAGCATCAATACCATGATGGCCAGGGAGATGACCCTCCTGGGCCAAGTGGTGGGTCATTCAGCGCATACTGGCTTCAACGTGCAGAGCCTGTGCAAGTGCCAGAGGGCAGAATGGTCTTTGAAAGCAGGAACAAGGAGCTTGTCGCACTTCGGCTGGCCAGTCTATTGTTTAAGCAATTGTTTCCACTGAGGGAGGAGCCCTCCTCTGAGGATGAGTGCGCCTTGCTTAATTATGCTCTGGAAGAATATTTCAATTTGAATCTGTAGTATCATGCTGTGGCATCTGGTCTAGTCTGCTGAATTTCTGTCACCTGATGTTGCCTGTTTTCCCTATACTGACATACCTATTGCTTTTAGGGCCTGCTGAGGACATTTTAATGCAATGTTTCTCTCTGTTTTCTTGTCTCTTCTTGAAATATTTCCTTCTAGGATTATAGTGTTTCACTGTGTTAAAAAAAATAAGTCCTTAAAGTTATTGTTTTGGTGGAATTAATATTACTGTCAGTGAATGGCTTATTTTGTCTTTAATAAGTCTTCTTGAAATATTTCCTTCTAGGATTACAGTGTTTCATTGTGTTAAA
>CAUYQV010015251.1:0-10113 GCA_963574575.1 Galagoides demidoff | reverse complement strand
AATGGCCAGGCGTTGTGGCGGGTGCCTGTGGTCCCAGCTACTTGGGAGGCGGAGGCAGGAGACTCGCTTGAGCCCAGGAGTTGGAAGTTGCTATGAGCTGTGATGCCATGGCACTCTACCCAGGGGGATAGCTTGAGGCTCCGTCTAAAAAAAAAAAAAAAGAGTAGTTCTAAGTTATCTCCTAGCTCTTATGTTTGAATGGGCTACCTCTTATTTATTATAACTAAAGTTTCGTTTTTTCCAGTAAAGAACAGTTTCCCACTCTTCGGGAATGTGCCTTCCGCCAACTGCAATCCTAGGACTCCAATGGGGGCTACCCTTTCTTTTGTAGATCCCACCCCTAAATCCTGTTGATTGGTCAGGTTGAGTGTCTGACTCAAGATTATCCAATCAGAATTCTTCTCTGGAACTTTGCAATTTTGTTGTGGTAGAATTCACATAACCTAAAATTAACCATTTAAAGCCGACAATTCAATGGCATTTAGTGCATTCACAATGTTGCACGGCCACCACTTCTACCTAGTTCCCAAACCTTTTCGTCACCTCCAAAGGAATACCACACTATTCTCCCTTTGTCCTGGACCCTGCAATCACCAATCCACACTCTCCCTATGGATTTACCTACTCTGGATATTTTACCAAAATAGATACACTATATGAACTTAGGTGGGCAGCTTCTTCTTCTTCTTCCTTTTTTTTTTTTTTTTTTTTTTTCAGTTTTTGGCTGGGGCTGGGTTTGAACCGCCACCTCTAGCACATGGGGCCGGTGCCCTACTCCTTTGAGCCACAAGCACCGCCCAGTGTGTGGCTTCTTTCACTTAGTATAATGTTTTTGAAGTTTCTCTGGGGTGTAGCATGTATCAGGATTTCAGTTATTTTTATAGTTGACTAATATTCCATTGTGTCTATTTACCACAATTTGCTCATTCATTTACCCATTAAAAGGATATTTGGGCGGTTTCTACCTTTTGCCTACTGTGGATAATGCTACTATGGACATTCATGTACCAGTATCTGAGTCCCTGTTGTCAACTCTTTTAGGTCATACCCAGGAGGGAAATTGCTGGGTCATGTGGTAATTCTATGCCCAACTTTGTGAGGAACCATCAAACTGTTCTTCACAGTGGCTGTACCATTTTACATTCCAATCATCAGGGTATGAGTTTACTGGTACATTTTAGCTTGGTCCAGAGAGTGGCTTTTAGTTCCTTCCTGGTCATCCTGAGGTCTACTTGTCTAGAAGATGACAACAACACCCAAAGAGGGGTAAAGGTAAAGGATGGAAAGAGTTCAGCTCATCTCTGAAGCTTTGCTCTGTCCTTTTTCCTTGTGATTACATAAGTCAGGGATTCCTCCTTCTTGCCGCCTCCTGAGCCCTTTCTGTCACCCAAAGGCTCCTGTATAAGTGCTGGATTCAGAATCTTGATGGCTCAAGTTGTATTTGAGGGTGCTCTACTAAGTAGAACCCTTCACAACATCAGCTACCTCAGCCCAGCCTGAATCCTGTGATCGAATCACTTTTGGGGTTCCTCTGCTCCTCCCCAGGCCCTGAGCCAAGAGTCCAGACAGAATCTTAAGCAAAATTTGACCCTTGGTGGTCACTTGATTAGAGAGTCAGCCAAGGAGGCTGGTGGTAAAGGCAGAAAGGCAACGGGGAGGTGGGCAGTAGGCAGAGAAGAGAGTTGGGGTTCCTCTGAGGACACTGTGGAGCAAGGAAATGAAAGGGAGGCTGGAGGCTGGGCTGGGGGGAGGAGGAGGAAAAAGTGGAAAGAAAAACCAAGTGGAATTGCCAATGTTTAGATGGCCTTTTACAGGGTAATTAGGTGGTTCATCTGTTCGTGGCCAAATATGAAGGCAGCATCCTTGCAGGTTCTGAGTGGAAATAACTCCAATTCACTTTCTGGATGAGGGGAAGAACGGGAAGTGATGATGAAAAGCAATTTTGGAGGTAGAGTCCAGGCTACTCAGCTCCCTTAATTCTTTAGAATCTCAGATCCTAGCCTAGGTTCACAGGAGCAGAGTCCAGCTAGGGGTTTTTCTAAATAGAATCTGGGGAGCACAAGCAGTCTGAGGGTAGGGAAGTCCTAGCAGCCAAGGATGGAAGAAAGGCCCAGACTCAGGAGCAGGGTGACGTCTGGAGGATAAGGACAGTCTCTGAGTGCCGTCTCAGGTGTACTCTTGACAAGATAAAGTTTGGTAATCATTTTCTATACATAGACTGAAAAGATAATCCACCCTTTCCTCTTGCATGGTTAATTGAATTTTTCTTTTAAATTTTTGATGCCTGGAATGCATAAAACATGAGACTTCACGTATGCATATATTCAGCATTACTGCTGCAGGTTTGTGGCCTAGAGACACAGGTTTTCTAATTCATTCTATTTCATAGGTATATTAGTTTGCCAGGGCCGCACAACAAAGTACCACACACTGGGTGGCTGAAACAATAGAAATGTATTGCCTTCCATTTCCAAAGGCTTGAAGTCCAAGAGCAAGGTGTCACAGGGTGGGATCCTCTGAGCGCTGTGAGGGAGAATCTGTTCGTGACTCTCTCCTGGCTTCTGGTGATGTGCTGGCAATCTTTGGTGTTTCTTGGCTCAGAGCTGTGTCACCCCAGTCTCTGCTTCTATCTTCACTAGGTGTGGTCCCTTTGTGGATCTGTCTCTGCATCCAAATTTCCTTTTTAATAGGGAAACCAATCATGTTGGATTAAAGGGGCACCCTAATGACTTCATTTAACCTGATTATCTCTGGAAAGACCTGATTTTTAAGCAAGGTCACATTCTGAAGTACTTGAGGTCAAGGCTTCAACATATCTTTTTTTGAGGGGATGGGGAGGTACCCATAACAACGTAGTGCTCATCAAAAAGGGAAAAAAAGGTTATAGTGCCTTTATAATGGTAAGCAGTGTATTATAGAGAATATTCTTCACAGGAAATAATTCCCATTTTGTTTAAGCATCTCTGAACATTGAGTCCTCTGCTTACAATTTTATGTCTGATAATTAGCAGAATTTTCAGCAGCCTACCTAGCTCCTGGATCCCTGGATTTCAAATCGTCTCTCTTCTCTAACACTCATACTTCCGTTGCCAGGTATTGGAAGACACAGTCACATTTCCATCCAAGCTCTGAGCCTGCACCTTTGTATCCTTATGCCAGGTGAGTCAGCTCAGTAGACAGCAAGAAATTTCTGGAAGTCATGTTTATACCAAGACAGCCAACTTAACTTATATCTCTACCTGTAATTTAACACCCCCCAAGGCAGACCCCCGAAATGTCACAGCCCTTTTAAAGTCAAGTGACATGAGGGAAAATGACAGCAAAAATGAGAGTGGTCAGAGTTAAAAGAGTCATTGATCACAGCTGATTGCAGTTAGTGACTTGCTCAAATTTCACAGAAGTATGTGATCACACAAACACATTGCTAGGGCCCCTCACAGGGTTTAGAGAGGGGCCTGTGCCAGGGAGAGGTCGGATGCTTAAGCTGTACTAGCTTCATGGTCAGTCTGCCTCAGAATGAGTGCCTCTCCTTATCTTAAAAAATCCCACAGGCATTCATCAGAGAAAGACTTACTCATCCACCATATGCCAGGCCCTGTGCTAGGAGTTAGTGAGGCAGAGACAACCACAGCAAGCTGAGTGCAAATCCAATTTCTAGACGTCACAATGAGAGGCTGGGTTCTCGTAAGGATGGCTCACCGGATAAAGGAAAAAACTAGCCTCAGATCAGGCTATAAAATGGGGGCTTTCCCTTTGATAAGTGTATCTTGTAGCTGCAGTGCTCTTTAACAATCAGAGTTCTAGACTAAAGGGAGAGTCCATCCATTAAGCCAGGAGCATGGGAACTGAAACCCTCAAATGAGAGCTGGGAGCCATGCTGCTCCCTGGAAACTATCCCTTGCTTAGAGTCCTGAACCCAAAGGACGAAAGCCTTAGCCTCCAGGTCCAACCTCTAGCTTTGGCCTGGAACCTTCCTGCTGAGCAGAAACTCACTAACCCCTACACCAGCCCTTTCTGCCAGTGATCAGCTGATTCCAGCTGCCTGCCCCAGCTCCGGCCCAGGCTCATTCGGGGCCACAACACTCTTATTCATATGAAGGACTCATATTTGGGGGCATTCTCCTCTCTGAGCCTCAGTATCTTCCTATGGTAAGAGGGGTGACAATGGGCTATCAACTCCAGAGGGCCAGATGGTTTGTCTTATCCACCCCTGTAGTCTCAGCCCAGGGGAGTGAAAGGCACTAAATAGTTGTTGAATGAGTGCTTATCCTTGACTTGCATGCTGTGTGGAGACAGCACACATGAAGTAGCTCATGCTCACGCAGGAGCAAGTAACAGACACCAACACAAACTGGCATACAAGAGAAGGACTGATTGGAATCCATGAATGGCTCTAGCTTCAAGTATGACTGAAAAGGATTCTGGTGCTCAAACGATGCTCTTAGGAATCTGTCTCTACCCTCTCGCTTTGCTTTCCTCTCTGTTACAATTAGCTGCAGACAGGTCCAGGCCTCTCATCTTCTTTCTCAAAGTCCAACAGAAAAAGAAACAATCTTTTTCTCTAGAATTCATCTAAAAATCTCAGAATTGAGTCCCACTAGGCAGTCTTGGGTCACTTGTCCATTACTGACTTAATCACTGTGGCCAGAAACACATGATGCTCTGCCAAGCCTGTTCCTGCAGTCACCCACCAGCAGGGAGAAGTAGTTCATGGAGAAAAACCTGGGTTCTGTCACCAGGAAAGAGGAAATGACTACAGGGCATTTGACTAAAGTCTGAATGAACATTTAGGCAAATTTTAACCTCTCTGAGTCCCAGTTTCTCCATATGTCACTGATGACAGTGATGACACTAACAAAATCCCTACCTTTTTCACATCCTACAGCAGCAGTTCTCAACCTGTGGGTTGTGACCCCTTTGGGGGTCGAATGATCCTTTCACAGGGGTCGCCTAAGACCATCCTGCATATCAGATATTTACATTACGATTCATAACAGTAGCAAAATTACAGTTATGAAGTAGCAAAGAAAATAATTTTATGGTTGGGGATCACCACAACATGAAAAACTGTATTAAAGGATCGTGGCATTAGGAAGGTTGAGAACCACTGTCCTAGAGCTTTTGTGAGGTCCAAATGAGATCATGTGAGAACTAGACCATCGCCATCTTGGGATGCCGCCATTTTGTTGTTTACTGCTTAAACTACGTTCCTCGCCCCTCCAATCCCCCTCTCCGCTGGCAACCCACAAAACCATATTCTGCTGCTTCCTCTGCCCCTGGTGCAAGTAGCTTGGCTTGCAACCATGGCTCAAGCCACCTGCAAGCTGCCAAAGGCCTCAGTTACCCCTAGGCAAATCAAGCCACACCAAGTAGACCCCCTAGATACCCCACCAATCCGAGAGTGACAATACCCTACCCCCCCTTCTTGTCTTCTGTACTCCATAAAATCCCCCGCCATCTTAGGGTCGGGGCCGCTCTATCTCCTGCTATGTCAGGTGTGGATGGCCCAGACCTGAGTCTGCAATAAAAGTGCCTCTTGCTGGTTGCATCGGAATCGGTCTCCGAGTGTTCTGTGGGGAAAATCCCAAATTCTGGGCATAACAATCATCAGTTACAATAAAAGCTAACATTTATTGAGGCATCACTAAGCCTCTGGCTGTGTGCTAAGTGAACCCTTTACACATTTATTTTAATCTTTACAACAATCCATCTTCCTGATGTGGAGCAGGTTGGGAGAGGTTATAAGGCTTGTACACTGTCACACGGGTAGGAAGGGTGGAGCTGAGGTTTAAAGCAGTGCCCTCAAGCATGAAGCTATATATAAACTGTAAATAATTTTACAAGCTCAAGGGATTATTAGTAACGGTCTGTACT
Organism: Galagoides demidoff; assembly: GCA_963574575.1. Lineage (NCBI taxonomy): Eukaryota > Metazoa > Chordata > Mammalia > Primates > Galagidae > Galagoides > Galagoides demidoff. Next base: position 4,239 of record CAUYQV010015251.1, on the reverse strand, counting down.
GTTAATAATAGTAATTTTTAAAATCCCTGAAAGGGAAATTCAAATAAATTCAAACAAATGTTTGTTTAGTACCTACTATGGGCCGATCACTCACCAGGGGCTCAGAAGGAGACACATAAATAACCGTGAAACAGGCAGACTGTGATCTAATAGAGTCATAAACATGCCTCAGGGGAGCGTGGAGAGCAAGAGATTGACTCCTTGTGGGAGGGGAGAAGGGAGGAGTCTGGAAAGTTCTCTTGGAAGATGTGGGATTTGAACAAGGTTTTGAAGATTAAAGTATTTCAACAAAGGCTTGAGGGAGAGAAAATAAACTTTTAAGGGACCTGGAAGAATCTAAAGACCCAGAGCAGAGTTCTTGGGTAAGGACTCCAAACTTCCATGCAAAATAACTTTCACACTAGCAGGAACTTCAAAAGTGATTGACTAAGTAGAGCACAGCAGTTGCCATGGGAACAGAGGCAAGCCTCATCCCTGTTATTAGTGAGCATCCCTGGCTTCAAGCAGTCTAGCTAAGGCCAGGAGGCAGCGGGGGCTGGGTTGCACGGTCCCTTAGAAGAAAACCCAGAAAGATTGCTGCTCTAGGAAACTGTTCTTGTTTCACAAGGAGGCAGAACCAACAGGTGACACCTGAGTCTGAGAAGATAGACAGCCAGAGGAGGCCTGTGCCTTGAAGGGCTTTGGGACGTCCTGAAGCTATTAGGGCAGGCAGTGGGGCCTCAGGAGGGAATGGGAAGGGCAGAGGACAGAGGACAGGCCTGAGAGCAGCTTCCAAGACAGACCCATTCCTATTCTGTCCCTGAGGAGGGGAGCAGTGCTTTAGGCAGCTCCATCCAGGATATGAACATGTGAGGGTGGGGATGGTGGGTCTCCTAGTGCATCCATGATCATCCATGTCATTTTTAGGCCCACCACACCTCCCAGGGCCTCTGGCCATTCCAGAGTACCGAGAGTATAGGCATCTAACCACTCAAGGACAGAAGAGACAGACTGGGGAACAAGAGAGCAAAGGGTGGGCTCTTTAATATAGCAGGCGTTAGGTCTGAGACCTAGGTTCAGATCCTGGCTTAGACAATTTCTGGCTGTGTGACCTTGGGCAAATTACTCATCTTTTCTGTGCTTCTCAGTTTCTGTATCTGTGAAATGTAGAAGGTAATAATTTTACCTGTCTCCTAAGACTGTGAGAAAATTAAGCGAGCTAAGGATATGAAAAAGAGTTGTGCATGGTATCTGGCATAGTAGATGTTCAATAAATGCAAGCTATTGCATTTTCATTATTATTGGTTTCGAATTTCAGTTTGATATCAATTCAGGGTTTGTTTTTGTTTTCCTCAGGAAGGGTTTTTGTATCGTTAGTGTTAAATGCCAGTTTCTCTGGGTGCAGTAGATGATAACAACGACAACAGTGATAGGATAGGAGTGATGGGACCCGTATACGTTCCATGTATCCAGTGACAATTATCGGGAAGAAGGAAGGCAAAGTTTTGTGGCTGACAGCCAGACTAAAGAGATTAAGCTTGTTATTGCAGGCAGCTAGTAGCCGTTGAAAATTTTGGAGGAGAAGAATAACTTGATCAGGGAGATGTAGATTTTTGTCCTGAGGCTATACACTTGGAGAAATAGCATCTGAGTATAATGACAATAGAATCTAACCAGGGTAACAATAATAACAATAGCTGTCATTTCTGAGAGAGCTTATTTATATACCAGACACTGTGCTTAGAGCTTCACATGCCTTGTCTGTTGTAATCCTCATAACAACCTTATGGGATTAAATAATATTGTTCCCAGTTTTATAAATAAACAGAGAGGTTAACTCAGGTAGCTAAGTTGCACAGCTGGCAAATGGCAGAGCTGGACTAGAACACAGGCAATCTTAGTTCCAAGGGTCTCACATTTAATTAGGACGCATTTTTTCCTTCTCTGAACCTTCTAAGGGCCCTAGGGAGCAGCCAGCCATCCTCACTTTTGGGAGCCCTTCTATTTGTCTGCATTTAGCACCCCTACTCTCTGTCCGATTCTCTGGGATTTTACCTTTTTCTTTGAAAGCGGGTATGTGTGTGTGTGTGTGTGTGTGTGTGTGTGTACACAAGAGAAACTTCAGCTGACAGAAGCCTCAGGACATCAAAGTGGACAGAGCCCCGGATGGATGGGCTGCAGGCAGGCCTGGGTCCCATTAGGCTAATTCCTCCCAGGGCTGGCAGAGGCCCTGGTGGGAACTTCTGAGAACATGGAGAACAAGTCCTTTCATACCGCTTCCCTTTGAGCTGGCCTCAGGGTGGGGCTGGGGTCGGTTGGGTAGAGGGTGGGGAGTGTGTGGAGAGGTGAGGCCGCAGTCAGGCTGGGCAAACAGATTGGGCAGCGGCTGTGAGCACAGAGCGCCCATTGTGTACCCCGAGCTCTGCTTTCAATAATCTACTCGGAAGAATGTTTCATTGAGCGCCAGAGAAAGGAGCCATTGAAATGCCCAGGGCTGGGCCCCATGAAGGGTTAAAGGCAAGGGGCTATGTGTGCCCGGACTCTTGCCATTTGTGGCTCAAAGTTTTGCCTGATATGGGGAACCTGACCACTAAGAAAGGGACACTCAGTGAGACCACCCAGAGGGCCGGAAGCAAGAGTCAGAGGGGGAAGTGTCTCCTTAAGAAATGACAAAGGGGATGCCCCAGCATCAAAGAGGTAAACCTCTATCCCCCCAGAACCATTTTGCCCAAGTGATGTCCAGCAAGAACTGGGCTTCACGTGCCTCCTCTAGGCAGGCACATCTCCACCTGGACTTTCTGCACAGACCTTTAACAGGGGCCCCTGTGATCATTCTCTGTAATGCGGTCAGTGTGCGTTCCTTGGACACCTCTGGCCTTTCCATTAATCATCAATTAAGTAGAATTAATGATGCTCTAGTAGGGAATGTGGGAGTTACAGGAAGAACCAGTGGTCACCGAACTAGGTGACCAGGTGATCCTGAGCAGTTTTCTCTCAGAGTTCTTCTGCAAATGGAAAAGCTGCTCATTAAGAGGATATGGCCTCCCTGCCAGAGAGGGCACCAGGGCGGGTTCTGTGCTCCCACACTGAGTGCCACATGCCTTTTCCAGTGACAAAGGCTCATGGGGCTTGAAATGTGGGCATCTGTGGGCTGCCAAGAGGAGGCAGAAGGTGGATAAGATGGCCCTGCCTCCCGGGAAAGAGTGTGCTCTTGTTGGATTGCTGAGAATGACGCCCAGCTTCACAGTCCCTGTCCCTGTGGAATGTGCTGAGAACATTACTGCCTTTCTGAGTCTGCATCTGGGTGAGAATGTTCTATAACTAAAGCATAGCTTACACTGTGAACTTTTCATAGTTACCATTCTGGATGGAAGCCTTAAAAAAATAGATGATGTCTTTCCTGGCTTTCTTAAAAAGAGGAAACTGAACAGGATTTAAACTCTGGAGGGTGACCCACCATTCACTTCTGGGCGGGGCTGTGATTTGGTGGTGCCCTTGGGTCTGTTCAGGTGGACATAAAATAGCTCTTTGCTCCTGCACCAAATGTCCCTGAACTCCCAGGCTTTTGGAATTCATCAGTCTGGTTTTTATGTTTATTCTTTTATTTCTCCCTAATGTTTTCATTGTGAAACATATAAACATATTTTACTACAAACTAGGCAATTACCTCAAGCCACCTTCTTATATATCCCATCTGAACTGCTTCTAATATTCTTGGACTGGGAAATGAAATGATTAGCCTTGTAAGAGTTGTGTATGACGTAAGAGTCAGTAGGCTTAGAGTGAGGAAGGCCTGAGGAGCTAAGGGGTTGAACTCTGTGATATGTTTGACCGTTCAGAGGCCTTAAGTGTATTCTGGTAGGTCTTTGATTTGGTCTAACTCAGGTGAATTGGCCTCCAGAAAGAGGATGACAGAATACAAATCTGTGCCTAAGGTCCTTATTGCCAAGGGTAATAAGTCAGAAGGAAATAATATCTGTACTGAGATAATTTTAGCTCAAAGATGGCCAAACACACACATATACCTACCCACTCATGTGCGTGCACACACACACATGCGACACATGAGCATAGTGATGAAAAGGAAGCCACAAAACAGACACACTCAGTTTTTCTTTTTTTTTTTTTTTTTTTTTTTTTTTTTTTGAGACGGAGCCTCAAGCTGTCCCCCTGGGTAGAGTGCCATGGCATCACAGCTCATAGCAAACTCCAACTCCTGGGCTCAAGCGAGTCTCCTGCCTCAGCCTCCCAAGTAGCTGG
>CAUYQV010015246.1:0-10111 GCA_963574575.1 Galagoides demidoff | reverse complement strand
GCGGGCACCTGTGGTCCCAGCTACTTGGGAGGTGGAGGCAGGAGACTCGCTTGAGCCCAGGAGTTGGAGGTTGCTATGAGCTGTGATGCCATGGCACTCTACCCAGGGGGATAGCTTGAGGCTCCGTCTCAAAAAAAAAAGAAATTTCCTTCTATGGAAAAATGGAGTCATGCAACAAAAACACGTGATATCTTAAAAATCAAAGTGTCCTTTTAAGATTGTGCTTAGAACTTTGGGAGGCTGATGCAGGAGGAATGCCTGAGGCCAGGTGTTCAAGACCAGCCTGAGCAAAAGAGCTCCTCACTACAAAAAAAAAAAAAAAAAAAAATAGAAACTTTAGCTGGTGGCCTGCCCCTGTATTCCCAGCCACTCAGCATGCTGAGGCAAGAAGATAGCTTGAGCAATGATGATACAACTGTACTCTAGCCCAGGCAACAGAGACTCTTGTTTCAAAGAAAAAATAAAATTCTACACTAATAACTTATAAGTCCTTTAAAGAAAGTAGACCAACCTTTAAATCGCAAGCCAACCCATTATTTTCTGCCTCTTCTCTTGCCAGTGGAACTTTTCTCCAGAGAACTTTCCTTATCTTTAAGTAAGTTAAATTTTTCACACCTCTTTATAACCAAACATCTTTATCCACTGGACCAATTTCAAAGTGCTTGGCCCTAAATACTGCAATTAGTGTTAAGTATTTTATGTATCATTTGACATTCTTCCAAACATTTTATTGGACATCCCACCCAACAACACAGTGTGTGGGATTTTGGTATCATTAGCACCTTCATGGAGAGGGAAAAATCAAGGTACATGTTAAACTACCCACACAGTTAAGTCAGTTCAGCAATCTAGAACATGCTACTGGCCCTTACCAGCTTCTTCAATTTGGGGCTTAGCACATAAATGCACTTGATCACCACGTATCACCACTAGCTAGCTCAGTGGCTCTTTCCAGAATGCAGATGATAGTATCAATTTAATGAAATCCAGGCCCACCACACCTTAGGGCTGCAGTTGTTTTTCCTGGGGTCTGGAAAAGTGCCTAGTGGTAAGGGTTTAAAAGAGCATTTTGTACGTGGTTTACATGCTTGGTTTGCAGATTCATTCCCGAATTTTCAAAAGAATTGAGACTGTAATTAAACTTCCATGAAATGGTGGTTGGAGTCTGAGCACACCGGCAGGCCTGGGTTACAACTGCAGTTAAATGGTAGATTAAAACACCTGGAATATGCACTGACCCCCAAAACTAAACTCAATAACAACTTTATTGATGAATGTTTTTAAACAGTCACTGGTAACTTTCTAACTACCCCTTACCTGTGAAGGATTAGTATAACCATGGTGGTCACAATTCAAATAATAAAGGCAGCCACGATAAAGGAAGCCACGGAGGGAGGAGTGGAAACCTAGCAGTCCAGGAGTTGGGAGCAAGACCAGGACCCCCACCCCACATTAAAAATAGAAAAAACTAGCTGGTCTGTAGTCCCAGCTACTCCAGAAGCTGAGATAGGAGGATTGCTTGAACCTAGGAGTTTGAGGTTGCTGTGAGCTAAACTGACGCCAAAACTCTCTAGCCTGGAGCAACAGAGTGAGACTCTGTCTCCAAAAAAACAAAAAAAGTTATAAAGCCCATCATTCTTAATCTTCCAGATATAAACTCCAAAACCAAAAGCTCTAACTTTTCAAAGTTATTAGGAATTACAGCGTTCTAATCTCTATCTCCTAAGATTACTAAGGCCTGCAACTGCCAATTCAAACAGCAGATTTAGTTACAGACCGAAGAAATAAGATTTCAAATTGGTAACTCCTCCTCTGGAAAAAACAAAGAGACTTTCTCTCCTTTAAAAAAAAATGCACACAAGACAAACTGACTACTGGTTATTAAACTGGGAAATGCTACTTAATGTCTCACACAGGGAGGGCTTCAGATTACTAGAAAAAGTACCTCTTCTGTGTTAGCTAAGGCTAAATTCCCTCTTACTGCCTTGATTATGGAGTCAGTCTCTTAAATAGTTGGCATCCCTTCCAAAATATTTAAAATAGAGAACTACCCAATGAGAATTAGATGTAGCTTCTTGATAAAAAGTACAAGCAAATTTTTATATATGCTACTTAGATTTAAGGAAAGGGGTACAACTTAGGAACTACACTCTAAAAAGAATCATTATGGTTTATACAATTTTTTTTGGTTAATACAATTTTTTAATGGCAAGCCCATAAAACTAATTCCCAGTAACATGAGATTATTCAGCCTAGAGTCATATGCAGCATGATCAGTACAATTAAAAATCTTTTGCAGGCTGGGGTCTGTGCCTCAAGCCTATAATCCCAGCACCCTGGCAGGCCCAGGCACATGGATCCCTGAGCTTAGGAGTTTGAGACCAACTTGAGGAAGAGCAAGACCCCAGCTCTAAAAATTAGCCAAGTGTTGTGGCAGGAACCTGAAGTCCCAGCTACTTGGGAGGCTGAAGCAAGAGGATCGCTTCAGCCCAAAATTTTTCAGTGCTGTGAGCAATGATGCCAAAGCTCTCTACATAGGGGACAAAGTGAGACTCTTGTCTTTTAAAAAAAAAAAAAAAAACTCACAAAGCAAATAGTATGCCAAAGGAAAGCAGATTCCAGCAAGGGACTTCCCCCAAACAGTCCTTAAAATATTTTCAAACAAATAACATATGAGAGAACACCTACCTACATGAGGCACATACATACAAAATATTCCCGAAAGCTGTTAAATTTTGAATCCAGGTGTTTCCTGGTTACTTGGAAGCACAAGGAACGTATAGACTCGAGTGTGGGTGCCTGTTGGGGAGGTGTTAGAAACGGATAGAAATGAATCTTGTACGTGTTGATACAAACGTTGTATTTTATCCCCAATGTAATAAGAACCTGTGGAAGGAAGGATTCTTAAATGGGAAATGGGACCGGGATCCTAAGCTCATGATAATTGACCTCTTTGCAAAAACGGAGAAAAATGAGTAGACTGTGGCCAAGAAACTAAAGCCGGGAAACCCGTGAACAATGACGTTGAGGGTTCAGCAGGTAGATTGAGCAGGACTTAAAAGACCAAGCTGACTGGGGCTTGGGATGGTGTGGGTGTGCCAAAGGTATCTAGAGCAAGTTTTTTTGTTGTTATTTTTGTGAGGAAACTACCAGAGTGGTTCCCTTAATCAGCATCTGAATTACTGGGAGGATGATAATTAAAAATGCAAATTCTAGCCAAGGCGGGCGGATAACCTGAGCTCACAGGTTTGAGACTAGCCCCCTAGCTTTGTTCAAGAGTGGGTGCCCCCATCTCTAAAAAAAATAACCAGGTGTTGTGGCAGGCGCCTGTAGTCCCAGCTACTCAGGAGGCTGAGACAAGAGAATCACTTCAGCCCAAGAGCTGGAGGGGTTGCTGTGAGTTGTGAAGCCAACGGAACTCTCCTGAGGGCGACAAAGTGAAACTGTCTCCAAAAAAAAAAAAAAAAATGCAAATTCCAGGAACTCCCCCACAAACAGAACTGTGATTTAGTCAATCTAAAGTGAGGCCCAACTCCTACTAGTCATCAACCCCCCAAGGCTTCATTGTTAAAGCAGGGCTGCAGAGCACTGGGAGGTGGCGCTTATCTCAATAGGGGATAAAAGAGGGGGTGGGACAGAGAATAAAGATACTGCTGAAGGAGTTGGGGGAGAGCAGCATTTCCCACTCTTGAACAAAGCTAGGTGCAATCAGGAGTAAGGATTGCTTAGGTTATATACTTAGGTTTACCTTCTTTAAACACAAAAAGATATGCTTCCACCAAAAAGCAGCTCAGCATACACAAGGGAAAAGTTCAGGGAATTAGAGAGGGAAAGTCACCCTTAAGCTACAGGTACTTTTGCGTAGGAAGTACTGGCTCCTAACATATCCCAAAGCAAACTATGGAGAAAGATAGGGTTCATCCTTCCTCTCTAACCAATTTGTGCATGTAAAAGACACTTCCAAAAGGTCCAAGGAAATGTTGCCCATGATGTCATCCAGATTAAACCAGGGTTCCTCTTTCTGGGCACTATAGGCAGTGTGGGCTGTGAATGCTGCCAAGAGGCCCTGGGGTATTGTAGAGTATTCAGAGCAGGGTCCCTAGCCTCTTACCCTCCATAGTAGCAGCATCTCCCCAATTCTGAGAACCAAAAATGTCTCCAGAAATTGCCAAATGTTCCCCACTCGTAGAGAATGACTGCCTTAAACTAAAAGGCTTCAGAGTTGTGAAAGCAGCAAAAGCCTTGGAATTAAACATGGCTTTGGATTTCAGACATACCACTTAAAAGGTTAAAGAAAACTCAACTGGGCCCATTTATTCACCTTTAAAATGGGGGATAACAAGACCTCCCATAGGCTTGTTGTGAGGATTACATAAAATAACATGTGATGCACTTAGGCTAATGCCTAGCCTTGGAGGTATTTTAATAAATTACAACTTCTATGATTTCAAAGAGAGCTTTGTAGGAGAACAAAGGACATTTGCCTAGGGTGCTGGCCTTGGGTAGAAGAGGACTACACCTAATAGGAACATACACTGAACAGGCAGTCCCAGTTCTCTTTCCAGCCTGGGGTGGAAAGAGACCAAAGGGGCCAATGGACATAACTCAAGTAGTCTGTGAACTTTGATGGGAAAATATATATATAATCCTTATTTTCATTAAGTGAAATTTTAGCATTTCAATTATGCTTAGAGGCCAAAACCACACATTATCAACTATATCTGGCCACCGTCACCAGCAAGATCAGATTTTTCCACATTATATTACAGCTGAAATAACGATTTTGTTCAGCTCTACTTTGAAATTATTAAATATTAGGCCAGGTGCAGTGGCTCATGCCTGTAATCCCAGCACTCTGGGAGGCCAAGGTGGGTGGATTGCCTGAGCTCACGGTTGGAGTCCAGCCTAGGAAAGAGCAAGACCCCATTCTCTAAAAATAGCCAAGCACTGCGGTGGGCACCCGTAGACCCAGCTACTTGGGAGGCTGAGGCAAGAGAACCGCCTAAGCCCAAGAGCTGGAGGTTGCTGTGAGCTATGACACCATGGCATTCTCCCGAGGTTGACAAAGTGAGACTCGGTCTCATTGTCTCCAAAAAAAAAAAAAAAAAAAGCTAGGAACAAACCATGTCCATCCTCCCACCAGGCTAGAGAGCCCTAGACTACATAAACATGGACAGGTTTATTCTTGCTGGCCTTAGGTTTAGAAATCACAAAATGTTTTCTGAGCTCAAGAGTCCTTAAAGTCCAATACCTCACAAGATGACCAAAGATGGTAAGTTTTTTTTTAAGGCAAAAATAAAAATTTTCTGAGTTACCTCAAAAGCCAGAACACTAAATAAACGGGCACTGACCAGGCTTAACCTACAATTGCTCTTGGTGGTCTGAAGGCTGCTGGGCTTGCACTGGTTAACTAAGTTACATGCATAGGCAGCATAATAATTAAGTGGTTCAAGTTTAATTCCACTAAAATCACATCATGGAACTCAAACATTAGGATTACTGACAAATGGGGGTGGGGGGAAGAACTTGAATCTAGGCATCATAGGCATTTGACTCACCCTTGAGTCACATCCAATATTCACATGCCAAGAGTAATGCCTTTTGACTCATTATCATCAATTAAATGTTTTTAGAGACCTCACAAGTGGATTTTTCACAAAGTGCCCCTTATTGAAAACTAAAAGAACTTACAAGATCGCAATCTAGCCAGATTCCTTTATTTTTCAAATGTGGATAGACAACAAAAGTGACATGCTTCACCCGAAATGAACTGATGGGGGAGACTACAGTAAGAATCAGAGTTTTCTTACAGAATACCTTTATAAGGACTCAAGATCGGACATACATGCATACATATACACATTCCTCTTAGCATTTCATTCTAGATTTTTCTTCACCGTAACAAAGCCGTCTCATCTTTACAAATGACAGAAAATTCAAATATTAACAGCTAGTTATCTTTTCCCCTTAAATATCTTCTATTCTGTACACACACACCCTTTCCTTCCATCTTTTTACTTGCCTTTTGCACAACTAAATCATTTAAATCATTTAGCTGCCACCCCTACCCCTTGCCAACTTAGAACCCACCAGTTTCTCCTCTCAGCCATGTTGCACATCAGTGAGTTCCTTCCCCCTCTCTGGCCCATGTCAGCCCAAAGTGTTAAAATTCTCTCCATTTTCCTTCAGCCAATTTAATGAAGGTCTTTCTCCACTTTCCCAACTGCTTCACAAACAGAAGCAGCACATTGTATGAGCAAGCATTTCAGGAGGCAACAGATTGGATTAAGGTGAAGAAGGTTTATGGGATCAATCTACGGGCCCCATGCTGAGATTACCCTCCTTTAAGCTTAGAAGAAAACATATGCACAATAAATATAGGTGAGTGTTTATATGATACTTACCCGCCAGACACTTCTCTGACTCAACCATTACCGGCTGGGTGACCCTGATGTGCTCATCCACTACATTCAGGATGCTAGAATCTTCATTAGCCATTCAACCGAAGCTGTTAGGGGAATTACTCAACAAAACCTTTGCTATCTTACACTTCATCACCCAACCATCATTTTATCTCCAGATTCTCCCTGACAGTCTCCCTTCCCTCCATCCTCATCTAAAAAACGCGGGAACTAAAAATGCTTTCTTTTCTCCAGGTCATTTCCCACCACCCAAATACACTGGACATTGCTTAACCATCCAACGGCGTTTCATACAGATACTCCCTTAATATGATGATAAAAAGCCCGAAGAGCTGTGCATTGAACTTCCCTTTATGGATAGGGAAGAGGAAGCTCAAAAAGGTTGAGATAAACCCAAGGTCACATCCTGAGCTAAATCAGGAAAAGCAGGATTCAGACCCAGTTTCAAATCCTGGATCTTATTAAATGTTGTGCCTTCGGAGGAGATCTTTTAAACTGATGGAGAAAATGCAAAGTGAGTACTCTAGAGTTTATAAAGAAAGAGAAAGTCATTGTTAAAAATGGTAACAGAAAAGGCAGCTCCATCTAATTCGAGGAAAACAGTGAAAAAGACAAGGTATGGGTGAGGCACTGCAAGTGGGACGTATGGATAAGTGCAGATTCAAGTCTGCCGTAGTCACAGGTTCAAAAGCCTCCAGAAAAAAGAACAGGCAGTTCCATCCCTCCCGCCACCCATGTTAGAGGCACCCAGAGAAAAGAAGCCTTCGAAGTACCCCTTCCCTTTAAAATTACTGCACACAGTCCCAACGTCCCCAGCCCTTTCTGTGCTGGCCACTTCTGCCTTCTGAGCCTCCCCGATTAGGGGTGTTATAATTCCCGCGCTCAGGCCTCTCACCTCCCCACCCCCAATAATAATAATCGTTTCCTTTTCCCGTCCCCCCGTCCTTTCCGGGGGATCGGCTCCTACGCAGTTGGCTAAGAATTCTGCAAGCGCTGAGAGGTTGCGGTCTTTCCCCAGCCCCAGCTCCCCACGAAGGGAAACCCCCGTCCCCAAGAGGGAAATTCACCCGTCTGCAAGAACAGGAAAAGGTCGCGCGAGCAGCCCCGCACCGCGCACGCCCCCCACCCGGGCCCGCCGTTGCGAGTCACACCTCGCTCCACACAACCGCTGCACCCCCGCCCTCGGGGGGGTCCGCGTGGACCCGGCAACCTGAAGAGGACTCCGTGGCAGGGGCGCGGAGGCGGCGAGCCTGAGTGAGGTGCGGGTGGGCGGTCCGGGCCCGGAAGGGCAGCGCGGCCGGCGGGTACCCCGAGTGTCCCCTCCCGGCCCGGAGCTGCGGCCGGGACCGAACGCGGTTAAGGGCGGGGGGTCGGCCTCCACCCGGTCGCCGGTGCACGCAGCTCCACAGAGCGCTCGGTGCGGCAGCCCGGGAGCCGGCGGCGCCGCGCGGGCCGCCCGCATTGTTCGGCCCGCCGCGCGCGCCCCGCCCGGCCTCAACCCCAGCCCGGCGGCAAGGGCAGCCACGCAGGTGGCGACTGGCACCCTCACCTCTGGCGCCGAGCATGAAGTCCAACGTGCTGTGCCGTGCTGCTGCCATAGTGAGGCGAGGCCCTGTGCCATGCCTGGGAGAGGCGACCGTGGGAGACTGAGGGGCCGCGCGGCGTGTCAGGCTGCGGCCGGCGTGGAGTGCGCTGCGCCGGGGGAGGCCAAGCCTAGGAGGTGGGAGGGGCCGCCGGGAGCGACCCGGGGCGAAGGGGCGGGGCCAGACCCGCCTCCGGGAGGGAGGACTCGGGGACGCCTCCAGCCCCGAACTTGGAGCGCCGGGTGTGAGGCCTCGCTAATGGTGGAAACGTGGGCGCCGTGCTCCCCGGCGTGCGTCACCAATGGCCGCGCCCTGCGCCGAGGCTCGGGCGGGCGCTCCCGCCATCCGTTAGGTCACCTTAGATTTAAACAGCCCAGCAGGACTTCCGGGGGGTCCACCCCATACACTTCCCATATACCCCTCTCTAAGCTAGGGCCCCTCTTATTTCCTGGCCAAGTCAAGAAAAAATGCTGGGATCCACCCCTCTAGGCTGAAAGTATTGCCTGCCTTTTCTTTTTCTTTTTCTTAAAATGCTACCTTTAAACCCATTTGGATTCTTCTTGCCATTATTTTTAGCGAAGGTCGGCTTTGCATGTGAAAACCGAGTGGAAAGCTCTTGGGCATTTAAGTTATCCATCCACCTTTTCACCTAAAATACGAACGGGGGAGAAGTGAGTTAAGAGGATACCGTTGTTAGTGTAGAAGTGAGAAACTGCAGATTCCGGAGTTGCATCTCTGGCAAGACTCCTCCAAAGCTGGTGCCTCTATTCCTGGCAACGGACCTTTCCTCAGTGGGCTTATTTTTGACACTGGGGTTATTATGGCTAGTGTTCAACAAGATGATGGCAAAGGAGAGATTCTAAGTGTGGACTAAAATCCTCTTTTACTGCGCTGACAAAATCCCTGGGCAAATGCCTCTATCATTCTGTCATTCTATTGTGCACGCCTCTCATGGCCACAGGAATTGCTGTAATGGCTAGACAAAATTTAAATCAGTAAACACATGTGCCTGCACAAAACAAAACAAAACAAAAAAAGCACAGAGAAACTGGCTGTTAAACTAATCTCTCAGCAGGGCGCGGTGGCTCAGCCTGTAATCCTACCACTCTGGGAGGCTGAGGGGGGAGGATTGCTTAAGCTTAGGAGTTCAAGACCAGCCTGACAAAGAGGGAGACCTGTCTCTACTAAAAATAGAAAAACTGGCTCGGCGCCTGTAGCTCAAGCCGCTAAGGCGCCAGCTACATACACCAGAGCTGGCAGGTTCGAATCCAGCCGGGACTAGCCAAACAACAATGACAACTACAAGCAAAAAATAGCCGGGCATTGTGGTGGGCGCCTATAAGTCCCAGCTACTTGGGGGGGCTGAGGCAAGAAAATCGCTTAAGCCCAGGAGTTGGAGGTTGCTGTGAGCTGTGATGCGATAGTACTCTACTGAGGGCAACAAAGGGAGACTCTGTCTCTACGAAAAAAAATTAAGGGAAGCCTTTTAGCTATAACTAGGATCTAATCTTATCGCTTGCTACTAATACTTAGGATAACAGTAAGGATTTTTTTTTTTGCACTTTTTGGCCAGGGCCAGCACCCTACTCCTTTGAGCCACAGGTGCTGCCCAACAGTAAGAATTTTTTTTTTTAATCTTTACTGGAGAATGAGACCAGACTAGATCAGCAAAGAAGCCAGGTTTTGTGTTTTTTTTTTTTTTTTTTTTTTTGAGACGGAGCCTCAAGCTATCCCCCTGGGTAGAGTGCCATGGCATCACAGCTCATAGCAACCTCCAACTCCTGGGCTCAAGCGAGTCTACTGCCTCCGCCTCCCAAGTAGCTGGGACCACAGGCACCTGCCACAATGCCCGGCCATTTTTTGGTTGCAGCCATCATTGTTGTTTGGCGGGCCCAGGCTGGGGATTCAAACCCGCCACCTTAGGTGTTAGTGGCTGGCACCTTAGCCGATTGAGCCATAGGCGCCGAGCCTTGTTTTTTGTTTTATAAAAAATGCACCCAAACAAGCTAGAGAACTCGCTGAGGTTCCCATTCTCACCGCACAGGTACAGAGGTTGAGCAGGCCCGAAAACCTGACAGGGAGGCTGGCTCCTCACCTCTGTGTGAT